>MDKI01028604.1:0-37390 GCA_005239505.1 Nicotiana paniculata | reverse complement strand
TTTTGATATACCAATTTTGGTCGCAAATTTTTGGTCGCTTTTTGCCGGATTTTTAGTAGTGATTTTTAAAATCGTTGTTTTGGAGTGTGAGTTTCTTTTTTAAATAAAATAAGAAAGAGACCACAGTAATAAAACTTCAAATTCGCATGGTTTTATTTCATCAATTAAGAACATGCATGCAAGTCATCTACTAGTCTATACTAAAGGAATTAATCTCTTAGTTTCGAATCATATTCTTCATTAGGTTGAGTTTTCATATGTCATGGATAAAGATGCAAAGCTGCACTTCTTTCATGAGAATTATTAAAAGGAAAGATTTGGAGCACCAGAGAGGAAATCTACATTAGGAAGTTCATTCCTAAAAAATTGGGAGTAGTTGATTAGTAATAAAGCATGATAAACCTACCTTAAAAATCCTATTATAACTCTAATATCTTCAAAAGAAAAATAATACCATGCATTTCTTCTATAAGTAGACAAAACTTTCTAGAACATGCATCCTCAATAAATAAATTATTACGAATTTCTACTTTTGTAGTAGCCCATCTTAAAAACATTCATGGCGTTTGATTTATTGTATAAGAAAAAATAGTCTAGCAAAAAGCTCCAGACTAATAAATATATAACAATTGGTTTCTTTCTGGTATAAAACTTAACAGTACTCATACAACATTTAGTTTTTTGATATAAAACTCTGCAAAATTAAAACTTTCCATTACTTATGCGGGAATATGTATATCTTAATGAAACGTGATAGAATGAGGGAATAAAAATACTTGTATTAGCAATTCCAAGGAAAAAAAGATTCTTGACTTTAGCAGAGCAATCCCATAATACGTATAAATCCTTGTAGTATTATTTTTTTGAAAAATATATAAAAAAAACAGTATGTAAACACGTTTGCAAATAATCAGCAGTTATTTACAGAGTTGTCATCAGATACCAAGCTATGACTGTAGGAAACAAAGAACAATGGTCGACATAGGATACGTATCTTTGAAAGCTTATATCAAAACGTAAGTATCATAAATGCTGGATATATGCTTTTACAAATTTATATTTCAAATATTTTTTTAAAGCAAGATCTTGTATACAACCAACATAAACTCAAGCTCACAAGACAATGACCTGGATGGTATACCATTTTTCTTGCTCCAAGAAGTACAAGTTTTTGCCAGAATGAGCAAAATAATTATCTATCTCAGAAATGGATATAACAAGGTTGACTTAATTAGGAAGAAGTCATTCAATACCAGTCATATGAAGGGATATAATGAAAGGAAACCAGAAGATATAGAAACAGTTACTCCCTCTTTGTAGTTTATCTGAATCTATTTCTTTTTTTTGTCTGTTCCTATATATGGAGGGGTGTACAATGCAAGACATGAGATCCTCACGAGCATATTACACATGGAGCAATAAGTAGTCTGGAGAAAGCAGAATTATGAGTAGAATAGATAGAGTTATGATCAACTATGATTGGATGACTATGTTACCAGCATCTGAGGTTCATTACATGCAGTCTGGATTATTTGACCATTCACCAGGTATTATAAACTGGGAGAGAGATGGACAGCAGGGGAGGAAAAGATTTAAATACTTCAACATGTGCAGCATGGCATGGGATTTTAAAGAAAGAATGAGAGAAGGGTGGCAAACAAACAAGAGAGGTACACACATGTATCAGTTGGTGGGGAAGCTTCATAGAATTAAGGGCACTTTGTTGAAAATCAACAAGGAAAGGTTTAGCAACACTGAAAGAAGGGCAGAGGAAGCACTAAATAACTTGCAACACTGTCAAAGTAAAGTACAGAAAGATCCAAGAAACGAAGAGCTGAGTAATGAAGAAAGTAAACTAAGTGAGGAATATTCCAAATGGAAGAAGGCAAGAGATGTGTTTTTGCAACAAAGAGCTAAGGTACAATGGCTCATGCGGGGGGACCAAAATACTAAGTACTTTCATGGTATTTTGAAAGCTAGAAGGAATAATAACATAACTTTCCACATTAAAGACATGAATGGAGCATATGTTGATGATCCAGTCAAGATACCTGAAGCCTTTGTAGAGTTCTACACAACAATGCTGGGGAGGAAGATGGAAAAAAAGGAATCATGTGAATAGCCAAATTATAAAGCAAGGACCTACAGTGAAGGATGAGCAAAGAAAGGAACTTGAAGAGGAGTATGCAGAAGCAGAAGCGAAAGAGGCTCTATGGGCAATTGCAGGAGATAAAGCTCCAGGTCCGGATGGATTTGGGAGCCAGTTCTATAAGGATTGCTGGGACATTGTGGGGGATGATGTAAAGAAAGGGGTACTGGAGTTCTTTAGGGAAGGTAAAATGCTTAAAAGTGTGAACAATACTGTGATAACACTTATCCCTAAAAGTACTCATGTTGAAGCAGTAGGGGATTATAGGCCAATAGCCTGTTGCAATACAATTTACAAGGTGATTTCGAAAATGCTTTGTAATAGACTCAAAAGAGTGTTACCGGGGATAATATCTCCAAGTCAAAGTGCATTTGTGGAGGGCAGGAATATTGTTCATAACATCCTAATCTGTCAAGATCTTATGAGGCTATATAAGACGAAGAATACTACTAGAAGCTGCCTAATCAAAGTAGACCTAAGGAAAGCATACGACACTGTGGAATGGAGCTTTGTGGAAGAGATGCTGCATGCTCTTAACTTCCCGCACAAGTTTATCAAATGAGTGATGGCTTGTATTACATCTACACAGTATACAATAACATTGAATGGGGGAGTTTATGGTAATATTGAAGGAAACGAGGTCTTAGGCAAGGAGACCCAATTTCACCCCTCCGTATCTATCAAGGATCATGAAATGGATATCTGAACAAAAAAAATTTCAGTTTCACACCAAGTGCAGAGGGATCAAGTTGAACCATCTTTGTTTTGCAGATGATATGTTATTCTTTTGTAAAGGAGAATGGCAATTTGTGGAACTGATTTTAAGGGGTCTAAAAACTTTCTCAAAAATTTCAGGGCTGTACACTAATGCCACGAAATCAAGTATATACAGTGTGAACATGGAAGAACAATGTCTTCAGAATATTTGTGAGTTAACAGGATACCAAATAGGGACACTACCTTTCAGATACTTGGGGGTCCCAATATCTGCTCGGAAACTATCAATAACAGATTGTGAAATGTTGGTGGAGAAAACGGCTGCAAAGGTAAGAACATGGGGGGGCAAGGAATATTTCCTATGCAGGAAGGGTAATGCTGGTGAATTCAGTATTGATGCAGGTGCACTCATACTGGGCATCAATATTCATTTTTCCAAAAAAGGTACTTAGAAGTATAATTGCAATATGGAGGAGCTTTCTCTGGGCAGGGAAAGGGAATTCAAACAAAATGGCTTTAGTTGCATGGGGCATAGTATGTCGAACAAAAGAACAAGGGGGACTGGGGATAGCAGACTGCATAATGTGGAATGAAGCAGCGATGGTGAAATATGTATGGAACATAGCAAACAAGGAGGACAATTTATGGGTGAAATGGGTGAACCATGTATACTTAAAGGAGCAAGCATGGTGACAATATGAACCACCAAATGACAGATGCTGGTACCGGAAGAAGATATGCACCATAAGGGACAAATATGTTACTGGATTTGTGAATAATGGATTGCTCAAGCAAGGGGGCAAATACACTGTGAAAAGTGGATACCTATGGAAGAAAGGACAAGCAGAAAAACAACAATGGTATCGAGGGGTATGGAGTCGGATGAATGTGCCTACAACTTCACTTGCAGGCTTGCCATGCATAGGAAACTGCTTACTAGGGAGAGACTACATAAGCTAAAGATCATCCAAGATAAGGAGTGTGTAATTTGTGGGAATCATATAGAAACAGTGGAGCATCTCTTCTTTGAATGCAAACTATCACAGGAATGCTTGAAAAGACTGCTAGAATGGATGCATATAGGGACAATAAAACATGATCTACAGGGGATCTGGACAAGAGTAATACGAGGAGTTAAAGGGAAGAAGTGCAGAGAATTCGTTACATCAGTGATTGCAGCGCTAATTTACAGAATATGGTGGGCAAAGAATCAAGCATTGTGGAATCTCAGAGTTCCTACACCAAAGAGCATGTGTACAGATAAAGCAAGAATGCAAGAATAGAGTGATACCAATGTTAAAATAGAAATGTAATAGGAAGGAAAAAATGTGGATAGACCAATTGTATAGGGAGTCATGAGAAATATATACAGGGTATAGTCATAGAAAGACAAAAAGAGAATAGGATTGAGAAGAGGAAAGAATACGTAAAGAGGTTCTTGTTTTTGTGAATAAAACCTTTCTGTTTCGTCAACAAAAAAAAAGAATGAACCATTTTTAAATTTGGAAACAATTTAGCTTAAACTTCCAATTCTAACCTTAATGAGAAACTTTTATAACCACACAAATACTCTAACCCTTTTTTGACTTGTTTTGAACCACAAATTTAAAAAAAATTCATTTTTTTCTTAAACTCCGTGCCCAGTCAAACAAGTCCACATAAATTGGAAAAGAGGAAATACACATTATTTCATGAAAGGCGAGCTCTTTACATTTAGGACAAATATGATTTGCACGTTAACAAATCTAGACAACCCTGTTAGTAACATGTATTTTAGCTCTTTATAAAGCTGAGAGTAAAGCATATTGATCTACTTAAAGCAATATAATAAACTGGCGGTGCATGGTTAAAATTGAAAGCCTGGTGATAAGTGTGTGTCTGTGTTTTTTTCTTTATCTGATACACGCACCTCAACTAATCAACCGGACATCTATTACCTTCAAATAAAACATATATCGAATAATTCTGTCCATCAGCATACGGGAAGAATTCATCAAATATCGCCACTGTTGGGTAGGATTATTACCTTGTTTTCCAAAGTTTTTCCAAATATTTTCCGCCTTTATTTTAAAAATGTACACATGAAGTGAATATATATCTTGATAATTATATGTTAGTACGAAATATGCAAAACTCGTTGTGTGCCGCAATAGCAAGTATATGTTGTCTGTTTCCTTAAAGCTCTGTTTTCTGACTATAGATCAACTTCAATAACTCTTTTAGGGCTAAATGAGAAGACAAGTAACTGCCTTAATCTCTCCATCCATTACATTTTGCGCGTCCACCACGTTAGCCGTTTATTATCCCCTACTTTCATCTATTTGTAATTTTTCTTATTAAAATTCTTAACACTTTCTTTCACTTTGAATTTTTTCTAATGGACGTTTACTTAAAGAAACAGTAAACTATCGTAAAATTCTGGTGTTAAAATTTAAACTTGTTACAACTTACTTGGCAACAATGTAAGTTTATATAGTAGTCATCAGCTGAGATCTAGGAAGGTCACCACTCACCAGTTGACGAAACAAATGGAGCAAACTACTACTATATAAACTTACATCGTTGCCCCATGTAAGTTGTAACAAGTTTAAATTTTAAAGAAGAATTTTCAGAAATTACTAGTTTTTAGTGGTTATTAACTTTCTATAGCTACCATATATATAATTACTTCCTATAGCTACTATTCAGTTGTTGCGATAGTGTATTCACATGTATTCGCGTTGCTGTATTCATGAATACAGCAGCAAAAAGCGCCTAAAATCAGGGCAGACCAGTTGTACGCGCATGTATTCACATGTATTCGCCGCCATGTATTAATGAATACAACAGTAAAAATCGCCTAAAATCATGGCAATCCAGCTGTACGTGCATGTATTCACATGTATTCCCGCTACTGTATTCATGAATACAACAGTAAAAAGTACTTAAAATCAGGTCAGTCCAGCCATACGCACATGTATTCACATGTATTCACGCCATGTATTCATGAATACAACAACAAAAAGCGCCTAAAATCAGGGCAGTCCAGCTGTACACACATGTATTCACATGTATTCGCGCTGCTATATTCATGAATACATCAGTAAAAAAATACCTAAAATCAGGGCAGTCCAGCTGTACGCGCATGTATTCACATGTATTCGCGCCATGTATTCATGAATACAATAGCAAAAAATGCCTAAAATCAAGGCAGTCCAAATGTACGTGCATGTATTCACATGTATTCACGCCATGTATTCATGAATACAGTAACCGCAATACCTTAAAAATAGGTATGTTCAGCTGTCTAAGAGAGAGCAAAAACATAAATAACGTATTTCATGCCTTATTTCATGTCTCAATGGTACTATATACCATAAAATACTTATTTTACTATAAAATATAAAAAGTAGCTATAAAAAATTATATTTTAAAAATAATTTTGATTTATAATAAATAGAATGTATACCTTTGCTATAGGAGGTTTCCAATTTTAAAACCAGAATGTTTAAATAGTGGATAACATTTATTGTGATGGTATATAAGAATATGATGACTTTTAGAGTGAGGTACGGTTTATGGGACTAGTCCCTAAATAAAATAAACAATTTGAAAAAAAAAAGAAAAAGAAAGAAATGAGATTGGTTGAAACAAAGGCAGTAGTGGGTGGCTGTAAGCTCGGACGGTGGAACCAAATTTCATAACCAATTTGCACATTGGCAAGTAGGCAACTGATCTCGCCAAATCACACCTCAGATTGGGATTGTGAAACGGTCGATTGCAATAATAATTATTTAATTAGGAGTCGGGATCGAATTCACATGGAGCATAAATGAAATTAGGTATATACTCGGACTAAGCGAGTAAAGTGTCTAAGATACACTTTCACAAACTTTGTTTTGAGTCTACTTCTAAATTATGCTATGGTTTGTAAATATAAAATACGAAACTAGGGATAGTATTTTTGTTGTTGTTTATCATGTAAAAAGTCTAGGTCTGTGACTTCCACCTAGGTGTTTGCCTAACGGATTGTGGGATTTAGAGCTAGTTTCGTTGGTGGGGATGTATTATAGTAATCAGCACACAATTACCCACTCAATACCTCTCGGTAAGAGAGTCGTTTTGCCCAATTTGGCTTTCTCAAGTCCAAATGGGTAATGCACAAAACAGTTGATAGATGCTCAAGCCGGGTTTTACTATAATCTTTTAGTTGGGACTATCAATCTCTTGAGTTCATCCCAGTTTCTTGTTAGCCAAGTTTTCCAAGACTTAGTCTCTCTTTCTCAAATAGAGACTAAGTCAAATAGGCTTGAATCAATGTTTGCAACCATTAATTATACAATTAAAGAAAGAACTAAGCTAAATATTACACACCAACCATAAACAAGCTCTAAATCAAACACCCATTAGGTACCCACGCTAGGGTTGAGTCACAACCCTAGCTAGAAATTTTAGCTACTCATAGTAGGTGATGAAGACAATAAAGAAGAAAATATTATTAAACTCATATTAAATGATAAAGAGATGAAAATCCAGTGTAAAATCAACAAGATAAGATAAAGTTTCCTAAAACAGTAAAGAAAAATGGCTACCAACTTTCAGGTATTCAAAACTTAATCTAATTTCATCAAAAAAGACTATTTATACACAGCTGAAATTTTAGGACAAAATTTCCTTTTCGGAGGTTCTGCGGCCGCACAATACTGTATGTGGTCCGCACTTTGCTGTATCTCTTGACAAGAGTGGTTTGAGAGACCGCACAATTCTAAACTGCGGTCGCACTTCTTGAGTTCTCGAACCGTACAATTCTGAGTGCGGTCGCACATTTGAATTCTGCGGCCGCACAACAATTGTGCGGTCCGCAGGTCTTGTTTGGCTTAGATTGGAACTCTCTGATCTTTGTCATCTGCGGCCACACAATTATTGTGCGGTCCGCACTTCGCAATATAGGACTGTCAAAATTTCTTCATGATCTGCGGCCGCAGACAGAATTCTGCAATCCTCACTTTAGCCTTTTTGCTTGAGTTTTGTCCTTGTTCAAAAATACTCTTTCTTGAGTTGAATTTCATCACTTTAGCTCATTTTTCAATACTCGTGCAAGTAAGCATATTTCATAAGTTTTCGGGAATACCTCTAAATATTTTTGAACTAAAACGAAAGTCAAAGGATGCAAATAAGTAGTCAAAATTCCCACTTATCAACTCCCTAAACTAAAGATTTTGCTTGTGCTCAAGCAAATAAGGTAATTCCCGCCTCCACAAGAAACTAGCTATTCCAGCTAAGCTAAGGTGAAACAAACACACATCATATGGGACCAACAATTACCCACACACTAATGAATTATCAACAAGGCAATATTTTGAAGTTTCAAGCACAAATAGCTCTAATGTGACAGTTGAGCATCAAGAGTTGACTTTACTCACCAAGGAAGTTTGCTCTTTCATGTAGGTCACTGTGGATCCCAAACTCATCCTCCTCTACTCTCCGTTATCTTATCTCACTTATGAATGTACCACTCAATTCAATGATTTGTGAAAAGTTCGCTCATCACTCTCAAAAGAATGTCACAAGCACGGCTCTAAGTACCATATGCTTGCCCCTCATGTAAATCACCACTAATGTAAGCTCACTCGGCTTGAAATCCTTAGGGCTTTTTCAGCATGTAATGAAGGCTTTTAAACTAAGGTTGGAAATATTGGAATAGAACGAGTTCATCTTTCCTTGAGCACTCCATTTTCTCTTTTTGGATCATGCTTTGCCGACTCTTTGAGTAATTTTTTTTTTCCTTAGGGGAACTAGAGAAACTTGAAATCACTCTTTCTTGGTCATGATGTTCATTTTCTCCTTCTTTGTTTTCTCCATGCTTTGCACTTTTGCTTTTCCATGAATCCCTTCAACTCTTCAGTTTATTCACTTTCTTTTTGTGTTTTTCTTTTGTTCTTTCTTTCTTTTTCTTTGCCTTTCCTTTTCTCCATTTATTCTATTTTTTTACCTTGATACCACTTTCAAACTCCTTGTATCTCCCCCAAACTTATGTTTTTGTCAATTTGCTTCTCATGAGTGTTAAGAAAGCTTAGGTGCCAAGAGAGGGTCATTACAAAACGAGTAAAGGCTTGTAACATGGTTATCAAATGAGAAAGACTTTAGGATCAAAAGGGTTGACTAAGGATAATATCATTGGTGGTCCATGGAAAATTTCAAAAACAGGTCAAGGAGAGCCTACAATCACTTCTCAAGCCAAGAAAAACTTAGAATTTCGCCTAAAAACACATTCGGGACAAGTTCTAGACTATTCGCACGGGTACTTGGACTTTTGACAACATATTTCATCTCTCACACAGCAGGATTATTAAAGAGGATAGAGTTGAGGGCCCACAACAACCATATTCAAGATCGAAAATCACTAATGGTTCAACTAAACCACTTAATGAGAGTCCACATAAGAGTCACAAGGTCACTAACTAGAGTCATTTCTTTCCAACAACTTGTTTTTAACCATAAGCGTGTAGTTAACTGTGTTGGTACCAAGTGAAGCATGCTTGACCCTTTTATTCATTATTACTATTGTTTTTACCTAAACATAAAAATCGGACTCAATCCCTTAAGAAGGTTGTCACGCCATCCATCGTTGAGAAGAGCCACCCGGTTCACACAAAAACCACCTTTGAAAAAAGCTGTGGCATTAAGAAAACCAAAGGCTTATTTATCATTCAAACATAAAAAGAAGCTACCAAATCAACAAGAAGTTATTAAAGTAAATAAGAAGCTAAACTACTATGAAAAACAATAAGAAGTTATGAAGTAACTACTCAAAGCAAAAATGAATATACAAGCCGAGAATGAGAAAGAGAATATATACATCAATAAGGAGGGAGGAATATATACATAATGGAAAAGAAAATAAAGATAAAAATAGAGTATTATAGTTATTACATGCCAATGTCATATCAAATCAAAATAGACCACCCCCTGAATAAGAATAAGCATTGTCCCCAATGCTTAACAAAAATCAAAGTAAGGAGGGGAAAAGAGTAAAGAGAACATGTGGTCTCAGTGTGCATGGAAACATCACCACACTCAGGCTCCTCCAACTGGACCTCATCATCTTCTGCTCTGGGAGTAACGGGGTTGGTGAACATCTGTAGCACCTCCTCACTAGTGTGGGAAGCAAGGTCTAGCTTATCAGACTAGCCAGTTAGTACCACTGGTGTTGCTGGTGCTGCTGGGTCTGCTGGTACTGATGGATCTGTCTCCATCAGTAAGTCAAATGGAGATCATCAGTTGTTGCTATCTTGGTGACCTCTTTTCTCAACTTGTCCACCAATTTTCTTGAGGCCTGTGATTTCCTCATCTTCTTCACCTGTTTACCCAACTCCTCAATAGCTCCGCATGTACCACCAATGTATCCATGATGGTCTTCTGATTATCCAAGATCTTTTTCAATGTTTCCTCCACTGACGGAGGAACCTGTGGTGCTGTTGGGGTAGAATACTGTGCTGCAACAACACTGGATATGTCAGACAGGTTTGCAGTGGCTGTCTGCATCCAGTAGTTGAGACTCGTCAATGTCTGGGAGACTCGCAGTGCAGTGAATGGATATGTGGAGGAGGAAGGCACTGATATTGACGCTGATGGTCTAGAATATGGAGGTGGTGGCATGTCAGCTGTCTCGGTGGAAGGACCGGCTGCTGTGGAAGGAATGGAAGTTGTAGAAAGCATATCAGTTGAATCTGCAACTACCACCGATGGCTCATCAGACTAGCCTACGGTAATAGTTGACATACCCTTGAGCTTCGGGTTACCCAGGTCCTTCAAAGAATACTAGGAGAAGGTCTTTTTAGCCCGAACCTTCATCTCAAATCTCCTCGGCTCCACCCCCGCATCTGTGAGATACACCGTGAGGGTGTTGGGATACGAGTAGGAGCTCTCACCCTTTCAGACAACAATTGAAATGTTGGCCGACATGATAGAACCCACATTGATTGGGTACCCGACCATGATAGATTCCACCAAGACTGCCCGGGGGATTGGAAGATTGTTCTCATTTTGGCTCGGGTCTATACGGCTGTATACAAATGTTTGCCACCCTTTTTCTTCAAAGTTGAGGGGAGACCGTGTAATGGGAATCCCCGCTGTGATCCATGGTGGTGGGGGTCCTGGGGCTGCTAAGATCTGTGCTAACTAAGGGCGAGTTGCATCACCCATCAAAAACTTTTCCAAGTACTGAACTGGCTCCACCTCCTCAAACCCCAAGTAGGTGTTCAGACTGCTTTGATCAAATCGAACCTTCAAGTTTCTCACCTTGGTTACTTTAGTACCCTTATTGATATGTTCCACATTGGCATAGAACTCTGTACTAAATGCTCCTTGGCATCCATAACAATCTGAGTGAACCATGTCCACCCCTTTCGCTCCCGGAACTGTTTAACCACATTTGGATTGAATCTATCAAAATCCTTCAATAGGAAATGTCGCTCAAGTGTGAGCGATCTCTAGGGCCACCACTCTCTAAATTTGGTGAATGTTGTCAGGCTCACAAATCTGTCTTCCCATGCCTCATTCTTTTTCGACTTCTCTAGGCCGCCCACTATAGTGTCACCCCCTCTACCGTCATCTGGAATATCATCATCATCATCCACTACGACTGGTGTAAGGGGAGTGTGTGTAGAGGAGGCTTCTGAACCCTGGATGCCTTCATCCAAACCCTCAGAAGAACTTGTTGAGGTAGAGGGTTCATTGCGGAGTTAGTATCTCCCAAGGAACTGTGGTGGTTGAGGTTGGGCCTCAGGTTGTGCCTCTACAGAGTGGCTTTTTGAAGCTTCCGTAGACGGTACATAAGAACTTGATTCAGCAGGCTCTGTGGACCTGCCTCTCCCTGTGGTAATTGCCTTCTTTGATATTCCCTTATGCACTGCAAGTGGTTGAGTACCCCTGCCTCGGCCTCGGGAGGATTCACCCCTCCCTTTAGAAGTGTCACCATGACCTCTTGATCGAACCATTATCTGCAATACAAAGCAAAAAGAGTCAGTTAAAGTTCAGAAACAGGCTATAAAAGGTTGCAGACAAAACAATATGCAAAGGGGAAAGTGCGGTTCGCACAATTCTGAGTGCGGTAGCAGAGTGCTTTGTGTGGAATGCACAATTTGAAGTGTGGCCGCTCAATCGAAGTGCACACCGCATAATTGTAAGTGCGGCCGCACAATTCCAGGCCCAGTAGTACCAGTTCTATGTAGTTTGGATTTGCGGTCGCACAAATTTTTCTTCGACGGACTGCACAATTTCATATGCGGCCGCACAATTCAAAATTAGACGGCACTTAACTTTGGTTTTTCAATTTATGCACAATTTAGACATGGTATTGGCAAATTAAACATGATGCACAGTTTATCCATCCCCCAATTAACTAGTATGAAGGTACCCACACTATGTTAAGCACACATGATGAATTATCTGACATTTAGGCCTAAAAATAACTATACTAATTAAGAAAAGAAACTTAAGAAAATTTGAAAAATCTAAACATGAATTGAAGATACCAGTGATGAAGGATGCATGAGAGAATTTAGGCTGATAAAATAAGTGTGATGTTTGAAACAATTTTTTTGCACTGTGCTTGCTTTGGTGCCAAGAGTTCAAAGTGCATAAAGTTTGGAACAGTGAGAGGAGAGCCTATTTATAGGTTGACCAACTTAGGTCAAAATGTGCAGCTGAGTGCAGCCGCACAATTTTGTGTGTGGTCCGCACTCTTTACCTGATGCCAGTGAAGATCTGCCAGCCCGCACAAAATTGGGTGCGCCCACAGATATTTATGTGGACCGTATAATTCCATGTGCGGCCGCAGATTGGCCATTTATATGCAATTGCAAATTTCAGAGAGTTCGCATTTTTGTGTCTCCAGTTGCGCGGCCGCACAAAGAATTGTGCGGCTGCAAAATCCTTTCTGATGTGGCATGCAATATTGTGCGGTCCACACTTTTTCAACACTTAGCTATTTTTTCGAGCACAGTTCCTGCAAAGCACACTCATTCCTGCAATTCACTTCCTAACCGGTTAGCACAAAACAAAACCTATCTACAAAAGAAGAAAAAGAAAAAAAGAAATATGGGTTGCCTCCCAATAAGCGCCTGATTTAATGTCGCGGCACGACCCAAATTACCATCAATCACTTGAAATGAATCAATGCCATGGCGTGGCCATCATCAACTATTCCGAAATAATGCTTCACCCGGTTACCATTGAATCTAAATACTTCATCATTTTTATTCTTCTAGTCTAATGCACCAAAGAGTGTCACATTCACAACCTCAAACGTACCACTCCATTTAGACCTCAACTTGCCCGGAAACATCTGTAACCGGGAATTGAACAATAACACAAGATCACCTTCTTTGAACTCCTTGTTTCAAATGCACTTGTCATGGAGGTACTTCATCTTCTCCTTGTATAAGGAAGAACTTGTATATGCATGGTACCATAATTCATCAAGCTTATTCAATTATGCCACCCTTAAGTTAGCGGCGACATCCACCTCAAGATTAAGCTTCTTCAATACCCACATAGCCTTGTGCTCAAGTTCTACCGGAAGGTGACAAGCTTTCCCGAGCCCTAACCGGTATAGAGACATACCAATCGGTGTTGTATAAAGCGTCCTATAATCCCAAAGAGCATCATCAAGTTTCTTCGACCAATCCGTCCGGTTGGCATTCACTGTCTTTGACAAAATACTCTTGATCTCCCGGTTGGAGACTTCCACTTGCCCGCTTGCTTGAGGGTGATAAGGGGTCGAGACTTTGTGAATGACACCATACTTGGTGAGTAAGGTATCAAAAGATTTGTTGCAAAAGTGCGATCCCCCATCACTTATAATGGTCCTTGGAGTACCAAATCTTGTAAAGATGTTATTTTTCAAAAATGCCACCACATTTCGAGCTTCGTTGTTGGGTAGAGCCATGACTTCTACCCATTTTGACACATAGTCCACAACTACCAAAATGTTGGTGTTTCCACAAGAGCTTACGAACAGTCCTATGAAATCAATGCCCCACACATAAAAAATGTCAATTTTCAAGATGGTGGTGAGGGGCATCTCATTTTTCTTAGAAATCCCAACCGGCCCTTTGACATTCATCATAACGCTTGACTAGATCACTAGCATCTTTGTAGAGGGTAGGACAACAGAATCCACAACTCAACACTTTTGCCACCGTTCTCGCTCCACCATGGTGACCACCATATGGTGAAGAGTGGCAAGCCTCAAGAATTTTCACTTGTTCTTCCTCCGACAAACATCGTCGAATCACACCATCGATACAAATTCGGAAGAGATACGGTCCATCCCAATAGTAGTCAAGGCAATCCCGTTTGTTCTTCTTCTTTTGGTTTGAATAGAACTCATTCGGTACAATACCACTCACAAGATAATTTTCTAAGTCGGTGAACCATGGAATCTCAGTCATTGAAATGGATAGAAGTTTCTCGTCAAGGAAGGATTCATTAATCTCAAGGCCGTCATGTGGCCTCCCCTCCTCCTCCAATCAAGACAAATGGTCCGCCACTTGGTTTTCAGTGCCTTTGCGGTCTTGGATTTCTAGATCAAACTCTTGCAATAAAAGCACCCACCGTATTAACCTCGCCTTTGAATACTTTTTCTCATTAAGTACCAAAGAATTGCATGATCGGTGTGGACAATCACCTTTGTACCCATCAAGTACGGGCGAAAATTCTCCATAGCAAATACAATAGCAAGTAACTCTTTTTCAGCCACTGTGTAATTGACTCAGGCATCGTTCATGATCTTACTAGCATAGTAGGCTGGATTGAAGATTTTATTGATACGTCGCCCCAAAACTGCTCCGACCGCCACATCACTTGCGTCACACATGAGCTCAAAAGGCAAGCTCCAATCCGGTGCGATGATAATAGTACTAGTAGTCAATTTGAACTTGAGCAATTCGAATGCCTTCATGCGATCCTCGTTGAAATAGAATTTGGCATCCTTCTCCAAAAGCTTACACAAAGGGTTCACCACTTTGGAAAAATCCTTGATGAAACAACGATAGAACCCCGCATGACCCAAGAAGCTCCTCACTCCCTTCACGAATGTAGGGGGTGAGAGTTTAGAAATCACCTCTATTTTGGCCTTGTAGACCTCAATACCATGCTTTGAAATTTTATGGCCGAGGACAATGCCTTCCTCGACTATGAAGTGACATTTCTCCCAATTCAATACCAAGTTTGTCTCCTCACATCTTGACAAGACCTTATCCAAAATTTTCAAGCAATCATCAAAGGAATTCCCGACCACGGAAAAGTCATCCATGAAGACCTCAAGAAAAACTCCACCATGTCGGTAAAGATAGCCATCATACAGCATTGAAAAGTCGTCGGTGCATTGCATAACCCAAATGGAATCCGCGAGAATGCAAAAGTACCATAGGGACATGTGAAAGTAATCTTCTCTTGGTCCTCAGGAGAAATAAGAATTTGATTATAGCCAGAATATCCATCAAGGAAACAATAAAAATCATGACCGTCCAACTTATCAAGCATTTGATCAAGGAAGGGAAGTGGTAAATGATCTTTCCTTGTGACTTTATTGATCTTGCGATAGTCCATACACACTCTCTACCCGGTCACCGTTCTTGTAGGGATCAACTCGTTCTTGTCATTGGTGATCACAGTTATGCCCCCTTTCTTTGGGATACATTGCACTAGAGAGATCCATGAGCTATCGAAAATGGGGTAAACAACCCCGACATCCAACCACTTTATGATCTCCTTCTTGACCACCTCTTGCATTTCTTTATTTAATCTTCTTAGATGTTCGACGGATGGTTTGACATCCTCTTCCAAAATAATCTTGTGCATGCAAAAGGAGGGGCTTATACCCCGAATATCTGCCAATGTCCATCCGATAGCTTTCTTCCTCTTTTGTAGCACCACCAAAGTAGAGTCTACCTGCACGTTATTAAAACAAGAGGAACGAATAACCGGTAAAGTAGAACAAGGGCCAAGGAACTCATACTTGAGATGTGGAGGAAATGGATTTAACTCCAAAGTGGGAGTCTTCTCGATTGAGGGTTTTGTTTGAAGAGTCTTCCGGTTTTCAAGATCTAAAGACAATTTGGGGGGTTCATAAGTGTACGACCCCATTCCTTAAAATGCATTCACACATTCCACATAGTCATCCTTCTCATCATCATCATGATTAAGCAATATGGCCTCCAAAGTATCATCAACATTTATCATGGCACTAACATCATCAACAATCACCTCGGTCACTAAGTCCATAAACAAACATACTTCATTGCTATTCGGTTGCCTCATAGATTTGCACACATGGAAAACCACCTTTTCATCACCCACCCGGAAGGTGAACTCACCGGCCTCCACATCAACAAGAGCCTTCCTCATAGCAAGGAAAGTCCTCCATAGAATAATAGGCACCTTATAGTCTACTTTACAATCAAGAATCACAAAGTCCGTCGGGAGGATGAACTTATCAACACAGACCAAAACATCATCAATAATACCTAATGGTCTCTTCATAGTACAATCCGCCATTTGTAGCATCATATAAATGGGTCTTGGTTACCCAATCCTTAACGTTTTGAAAATTGAGTAGGGCATCAAGTTGATACTCGCCCCTATATCACAAAGAGCTTTGGCAAAGTCGGCGCTTCCAATGGTACATGGATTGTGAAAGCGCCGGGATCTTCCAATTTAGGAGCCATTGAGTGCACAATCTCACACACTTGATGTGTCATCTTTATAGTATCACAATTCATCGACCTCTTCTTTGTCACCAAATCCTTCATGAACTTTGCATATCTGGGCATTTTCTCCAACGCTTCAACCAATGACACATTAATGGATAGACTTTTCATCATGTCAATGAACTTTTTGAATTGATTCTCGCCATTTTTCTTGGCAAGCCTTTGAGGGTATGGAGGAGGAGGCCTTGGAATTGGCGCCTTAGCCTTTGTCACTACTGATTCCGGTATGTCAACAATGTGTTCCCTAGACGGGTTCACTTCTTCTTGAGTCTCCTCAACATTTTCATCAATATCAATTCTCACTTTGTCATTTGCTTGCACCACTTTGTTTGGAATATCATCTTCTTGAATCACTTGTTCATCATCCACAATTCTTCTTTGACTTGAGGTGGTTGCATCCTCACCTTTTTCACTCCTTGTAGCCACGACCATGGCATGTTCCGTGTTGTTCCCACCATTCGGGTTCACCACCGTGTCACTTGGTAGTGATCCCTTAGGATGAGTGTTCAAAGCTTGCGAGATTTGCCCCAATTGAACTTCCAAATTGCGAATTTAAGTGTTGTGAGAGGCTAGTTGAGCATCAGAGTCGGTATTCTTCTCCATCATTTATTTGAACATGTTCTCAATTCACCCCATCTTATTGTTGGAAGATCTAGGACGATGGAAGGATAAGGAGGCGGGTTGCATGGTTGTTGATACATCGGGGGCCTTTGAAAGACCGACCCCCAATTCCTTTGGTTATTTTTCCAACCCCCTTGGTTGTTGCCTCCCGAATATCATTGATTATTGCCATTCCAATTGCCTTGTTTTTTTTACCATTCCAATTACTTTGATTTATTTGATTGTTCTAATTACCTTGGTTGTTACCACCACTCCAATTTTCTTGGTTGTTTGAGTTCCAATTCCTTTAATTACCTTGAGATAACCATTGTTGTTGATTCGGGACTTGAGAGTTGTTTCTTTGACCTTGGAAGTTGTTCACATATTGCACTTCCTCCTCTTGTTCATTGTAAGATTCATCTTAGTCAAACCCACTATCTTCTTGCACATATTGTTCCACACGGTTTTGCACTTGTTGACCCTTTTGCCTTCGCTTTTTCACCATCATATTTACACCTTGCATTGCATGTACTTTCTTAGGACCTTGAACTTTTTGAAGTTGAGCTTTTGCTAACTGATTCATTGTGGTGATCAACTCGGCAATCTCTTGCCCATGATCATGAAATTCTTTATGTAGGTGAATCACATTTGGATCACCTTGAGGAACATTTTCTCTACTTTTCCATGCCAATGAAGTATCCTCCATTTCACCTAAGATCTCACAAGCTTCGACATATGGTGTTGTCATGAAATTTTCACCGGCAAGTTGGTTGACCACGCATTGATTGGTAGTATTGATCCCCCTATGGAAAGTTTGTGAATCATAGCCTCTGTCATGTCATTGTTTGGGAACTCTTTCACCATAGTACGGTACCTCTCCCGTATCTCATGCAAAGGCTCATTGGGTTCTTGCTTGAATGCTAGAATCTTGTCTCTAAGAGTAGCCATATGCCGGGGAGAAAGAACTTGGCAATGAATTTCTCCGTCAATCATCCCATATACGGAAATAATGGTTTGGCAATATTTTTAACCAATCCAAGGCTTTCCCCTGAAGAGAGAAGGGAAATAGCCTCAACCTTAGATCATCCTCGGAGATGTTGGTCTGTTTACTCCCCCAACAAGTGTCCACAAACCCCTTCAAATGTTTGTATGCATTTTGACTCGGGGCCCTGGTGAAGAATCCTCGTTGCCCTAGAAATATGAACATAACATTAGTGATTTGGAAGTTACCATGCGGTGCGGGACTATGGAACTTGCATATCCTTCGTTTGGCAACACCCGTTGTGGAGCCGCTCTTGGTGGAGGTGGGGGAGGAATGGGAACATTGTCTTGGGGTGGTTTCACGACCCCAAATCCTAACAGGTCGTGATGGCGCCTATCGTGGAACTAGGCTAGCCAACCATCACATAACTACACATTTGTTTTAATATAATTTCTAAAAAATCAATAATAACCACCAACAGAGTATAAAAATTTTCTCTAAGTCTTTAAGGAAACATAATAATATAATCTACTATCTAAAAAAATCCCCCAGGACTGGAGTCAAACGATCACGAGAATCTAAGAATAAAACTAACACTGTTAATGTCATAAACCATGTCGCGAAATAAAATACTAATACTAATGAAGGAAGGGAAATGGAGAAGCTGCGGACACTGGACAGCTACCTCGAAATCACGAATGCTGACGATGAATGAACTCAAATGGCTACTGCTCAGAACCAGTACCTCGATCTCCACACAGAGGTGCAGGGAGTAATGATGAGTGCGCCAACTCAGTAGTAATGAAAATAAATCACAGCCTGAAGAATAAGAAACACACAACAACAAATACACCAATCCACAAAATCGTAAAATATCAAATCTCAATAAAGTATACATAAGTTCGAAAACCAGTTTCTGTAAAAAACATTGAAACAAGTATAATTTCCAATATTTCTCAGTAAAACTCCCAAAAAATCAGTTTGAAAGATGAAACAAATCATAATCAAAAGCTCAGCAAAATATCATTTTAAACCGCCCCTCGAGCGAAATCATCACTCGTAATCAGTCACTCAGCACCTCACTATCACTCAATAACAGTCACTCAGCACCTCACAGTCACTTAGCATCAGCCCCTCAAGCAACCTCACTGTCACTCATGCCGCCCAATCACTTATCACTCGGCACTCGGCACTCGGCACTCGACACTCGCACTTAGTAGGTACCTGCGCTCATTGGGGGTGTGTACAGACTCCGGAGGGGCTCCTACAACCCAAGCGCTATAAACAAGCCACATCATGGCATCAATCATCTCTCAGGCTCTCGGCCTCTCTCATATCATAAATATCCTCCCAACATTGGCCCTCGGCCTCACTCAGTCAGACACTCTCAACATGCCACTCGGGCCATAAATAAAATGGGGTTCTCGACCCAAAATAGTATTTCATTTCAAGAAATAGTAATATCATCAAATAGGAGTGTCAACAATTTCACAAGAAAGACTGAGTGTAAAATCATAGTTTCAAAGTAGTGACAATATCAGTAAAATAGCCCCCAAGGGGTTAAACAGATCGGCACTAGGACCCAAACATGGCTTACAACCCAAGTATATCAAAATATAGTAATACCATAAATCATATGCTTTAAAAGAGGTTTCGCTACTCAATAGTTACCTGAAAAGGTACATTTTTCCAAATTTCCAATTCGTGCACGCCTCACACTCGTCATCCAGTGTGTGTGTCACTCCAAATCCGTGAAAGGATGTAAAGTCCGGGGTTTCATACCCTCAGGACAGGATTTAAAGACATTACTTACCTCAAACTAGCCTGAAAATCTACTCTGCAATGCGTTTGCCCCTCGAATCAACTTTCGAGTGCTCCAAATCCATCAAATTCAGATTCATAACATCAAAATATGCTAAAGGATTGAAACCCAATCGAAAAATCTCAACTTTATGCACAAAACAACCTGACCCTCGGTCCCATGTCTCGAAACTCGACAAACTTTATACCAAAATGTTCCTCATAATCTCACGAGTTCGTACATATAAAGAACTCTGAAATTGGAGTCCGTTTGACCCCTCAAATCTCCCCTAAAAGGTCTCTTAAACTCAAGCCATAGTTTCACTTTTTTTCTACTGGTTTTCCCCAATTAAATACTTCAAGAACATGTAATCTTCTTGGATTATTCGATGATAATTTAATATTATGGAGTAGAAATGATCACAAGTGACTTACCTCAAGATTTCCCATGATTTCTTGATCAAAAATTGCCCCAAGCCGTGTTCTTTCACCCAAAAAATGCTAAAATGAGCTAAAAACATAACAACGTTAAAAAGACCCAATTCTGGTTGCTAAAAGCAAAATCCCGTCGCTAAAAGTGCCATATCTGGTCGCTAAAGGTGCGCACCAGATCCTGTTGCACAAGCAATGTTTATTTTCATTAAAAGGGTTCTACTCCACCATACGAACTCGAAATTCAATGATTCTTGTTCCTATGAGTCACAAATAATAATATGAACATAGTCCTTCAATCGAAACTCAATTCGGAGTTCATTTGCTCAGTGCGATACTCATTTCGCTCGTTAAACAATTAACTCACATTTCGCGTCAAAAACCCAATCGCGACTTGATGAAATTCGACCAAACTTTCCAGGTCACTCCTATAATTCATTATCAAAATCCCAGAAGTCTCGAAATCAAATTTCGATCTCTACAACTAAAAATGGACCTTTGGATCATTACATGCTTATGCTCAAAACGCCAAAATCTTCCAAAACTTATCCGAGCCTCATGGGACCCCAACCAAGTATACTAACAAGTCCCACAATATGACACAAACTTAGTCGAGCCTTCAAATCACCAAAAACAATGCAAAAATACTAAATTCACCTTGGATTCAAGCCTATGAACTTTGAAACTTCTAAATTCCACCAAAGATGCCGAAACCAACCAAAACACATCCGGTTGACCTGAAAATTTGCACACACGTCCAAAATGACACTACGAACCTGCTCCAACTTCCAGAATTCCATTGCGACCTCGATAGCCTATTTTCCACTGCCGACCAGAAATCGCCAAAAACTAACTTTCGCCAATTCAAGCCTAATTCTACACCGGACATCAAAACCACATTCCGAACACACTCCTAATCCCCAAATCACCTAACGAAGCTATCTGAGCCATAAAATCTACATTCCGAGGTCGTTTAGCAATAAGTCAACTCCCAGTTAACTTTTCCCACTATAAGGCTACTCTAAGAGACTAAGTGTCTCAATTCTCATTACAACCACTATGAGCCCGAACCACCCGACTCCAACACATCATAAACAACTAAACAAGGCATAACCAGACAGAAACAGGAATAACGGTGTAAATTCTACAGAACGGGACCGGGTCGTTATATTCTCTCCCACTTAAACACACGTTCGTCCTCGAACGTGCCTAGAGCTGTTCCAAACACCACCAAAATTGCCGTGTAACCTAACATGCACATATTCGGAGATGATTCCACGTCACCTTGACCCATATAGGCCCGATAGCACCACACAGATGAAATTTCGAAATCCAATCGTGACCCATAAACCTTAGAACTACATTTTCACTTCTGAATCAATTTATAAGATCAAAATCCCACAACTATAAACTGAATAAGTCTGGCAATACTGTAACAAGTCATATCCGTAACCCAAGATGAAATACCATGATACACTACATGACTCAAGCACTCGTGGCGATAACTCCTAATCACAACAGTTGCTTATAACTACCCAATACTGGTAAATAACCTCTCATCAAGAAAAGCCTCGTTCTAACACTTTCATATGCTGCCGATGATGAAAGGAACACGCAGAATCTAGTAACCATTCGTTTGATCAGCATCAATACCAATATACCATCCAGAGCCATAACTTATGCAACTCGTGCACTCAATAACAACATCCCAAAAGCTCAATTTATAAAATAAAGAAGACTCACACGAGAGGACTATCCTGCCATTAACTGTTACCATCACAACATCATGCTAGAAGCATGGCCCACACCGTAAAATCAGAACACACGAATCTGACACCAAGGGTCATACCTCTACCTAACTCTGCTGCAAAGCGTGATCCCATCCAACCACTGGACCACATGAAATACTCCAAGTCACCTTGCTCAAAATCAATAACCATGCAAAATTCGACATCAATTACTCAAAGTTCATTGCCATAACCCTGAGGAAATCGGACGATACCATGCCACCCGAACCAGAAAGAACATAACCAACACTCTCAATCCTGCAACACCCAATTACTTACATTACTCAAATCTCTCTTTAAAGCCCAGATAGAACCGCACCTTATGCACATACAACCAATGATCACAACTCCTCAAAACACTGAAAGGTAACTCATAGATCACTCCAAAACACGAATAAGCTCAATGATAATCGAATGGTACATCCCTCAACAATATCAATTTGGGGTCAACAATTCCGACTCAGTGTAGAACACATACCCATACTGGCCTACCAATAATTCTAAATCAACTCTGGTCACCCACAATAGGTAGATAACTCTCCAAAGGTTCATAATGACTGAATCATGATATATACTAACACTTGACTAGCTTTGCCTGTATCCTCATAGTCCACAACCACAAAATAATCTGTTTATGAAAACTCCCAGTCTCGAAATCAATGAGGCGCACCAATTACCATATCTGATCCCAATTCCACCACTCAAATATATAACATGTCTCTAATACTCAATCATTCCACGGGGGATACTCCTATAATTCTTTTGTGCCACCAAGCAAACTTGAATATCAGCAGTCGATCCAGCAAAATAGCGTCGCAATACCAATGAAGCACCCTTAACTCAAACACATTTCCCCTTCTGAACGTATGCCTTCATCAAGCCACCCAATGGTGGTATCACCTACCTAGTCATCTGAAATTGCCAATGCTGACCTTCCTTCCAGAACTTAACCGTGACCTCACATATGCCAATCTCCACTATAAATAAAATACTGCATACGCCATGCCATACTATGATAAATATGAGAACTTCATGCTCCGTTACATGCCAAGAACTTCCCGTTTGACCCCATCTAGAAGCAAAATCACTATACATCACATGGCCCTCATGCCTGTAGAAAATATATACCTTTACCCGTGGTAGAAACCATCCAGAACTCTCTGAATCCCATTATTACAACACCAAACCGGCAAGACCGAATCCTTATAACTCAACCACGCTACGCATGCCACCAAATCCCAAGAGAATTTCTAAGAAACACCTGTAACAACTCACTACCTCATTAACACCCAAAGAACTCTCCATATCCCTTATCATGATGATCTGACCTACTACCAAGCTGTCCTATTTATCCAAGTTCCTTCTGACTTACCTTTGAATTGATACTTTTCCTTGCCATGATACTGAAATTCTCAATCCAGATTCGTCACATGAAACCCGGGCATAAAATAGACCGTCTTAGGCTCATAAGCCGCTGAATACTCTCTCAAAATATTCCCCAAAAGCACCACATTAGAAATACCTACCCTGAAGAGACTTCCTGCGAATTTTAATTCATTACCTTCCCTTTCCTGATACTGATGGATAGAATCCATAATAATGTAAATACACCACAGGCCTTGACACCTTCCACGTAAATCTCAGTTCTAGCCCAATTCACACCTTGAAGATCCTCAAGCGCCATATAATCTTGAATCCGTCAAAACCATTCTCGAACGTTATTCACTCTACGCAGTTTCAATTATACTGACAAACAGAAAGTACGACCTGACCCCATTTGCAGACCACATAATAGGAAAGTAATCCACACCTTTGAAGCAACAAGCACACTCATACACTGCATACACTACACTTTTTACAATTTCAACTCAATCATTCAATAAGGTCCATTATCCATAAAGTACATTACAACCTGTATCGAAGAATTTCTATCACTCGAGTCATTCCCAGACTCCACCTCTATAGGTCATAACTGATTTACCAACATACCTCGAACCGAAACTAATAGAACAGTTAATCGTGTAATCAACTTATCATTAGCAGACTCCCCTACTTAGCTCAAAGACAAAGATCAAGACAAACAATAACTCACGGTGCCCATACACTATCACTGCCACATACTGTGGTGAGGTTCAACTAAATCCTCCATAAGCTCATCTGACCCAAACCATCTAACACTCAAATCAAATGCAAATCTCGCATCCACCATTGTAATGGTCATGCCAACTCCTACAAGCGATCCAAAGTCAAATTACAACATACATCATTTACTGATAGAGAGAACTTGCTACAGATAAACATAAGGGTCACACACCTCAAGACAACCCGCAGGAGATACCCCTACCTGCTTAACCTCAAAATGATATCTCCCTATACACTTCCAAAAATCATAACTATCACGCAATTACTATAACTTCCTACATTAGAAAACAACCACTGCCTGCCCCCAAGACATCCCATTAAGCGGTATAAGAACCTGAAGCTGATGGAAATACTAACACTGGAGCTGTGGTCAAGGAATTATTGAGCTTCTGGAAGCTCTACTCATACTCGTCTGACCACATAGATACCTTCACTGGACACCACGTGTCCCAGGAATGCTACTGAATTGAGCCAAAAATTTACACTTGGAGAACTTCGCACAAAGTTTCTCTTCCCTATATCCTTGTAATACCATCATCAAATGTTGAGTATGCTATCCCTGTCTACGGAGTACGGCAGGATGCCATCAATAAATACAGTAACAAATGAGTTATAACACGGCTGAATACGTCGACAATCAAATACATGACCGCTGTTGGGGCATTGGTCAGCCCAAAGGACATCACTAGGAACTCATAACACAATAGAAGGATCCTCTTAGCTCCACATCTAAACAACATAAGAGGTCTTTCACTATACTCACAGCTCGAGTCCATATTCTAACTTAAGACTGAAGTCAATTACTCAATGATTCTTGCTACCTCTCCCACTAATCCAGTCTTTCCACAATCAAACAACCTGAACACATCTAACTATCAATCACACTCACTACGTAGTTATCTAGTCACAAATTTCCATCAATTAGGACACCAACGGACATATAAGTGCCCCAAAACATGTGCTCACACAAACGAAATATCAACACTCAAGCCACAGACAAAATACGGCCCCATGTCCTTCCGGCTGTCCCATTATCAACATGCTAAAAATCACATCTCACCCATGAAAGTCACAAGCCGAAGACGCACAACTGAAACCAAGTGCTCACGTGCGCATTCGAATACATGAAAGGAATTCAAAGAGTAACACTTTTGGATGAATAAAATGGATTCGCACGACAAGAATTCATGAATGTGGAGTGTTTCCTAAGGGTTCTACAGCCCCTCGAAGATAAGTACAAAATTCTCCGTTACCGATCCGCAAGACTCTACTAAACCTGCTCATGACCGTTGAGTCCTATGTAACCTAGAGCTCTGATACCAACTTGTCACGACCCCAAATCCTAACAGGTCGTGATGGCGCCTATCGTGGAACTAGGCTAGCCAACCATCACATAACTACACATTTGTTTTAATATAATTTCTCAAAAATCAATAATAACCAGCAACAGAGTATAAAAATTTTCTCTAAGTCTTTAAGCAAACATAATAATATAATCTACTATCTAAACAAATCCCCCAGGACTGGAGTCAACTGATCACGAGCATCTAAGAATAAAACTAACACTGCTAATGTCATAAACCATGTCTCGGAATAAAATACTAATACTAATGAAGGAAGGGAAATGGAGAAGCTGCAGACGCTGGACAGGTACCTCGAAATCCCGAATGCCGACGTTGAATGAACTCAAATGGCTACTGCTCAGAATCAGTACCTGGATCTGCACACAGGGGTGCATGGAGTAATGATGAGTACACCAACTCAGTAGTAATAAAAATAAATCACAGTCTGAAGAATAAGAAACACACAGCAACAAATACACCAATCCATAAAACCGTAAAATATCAAGTCTCAATAAAGTATACATAAGTTCGAAAACCAGTTTCCGTAAAGATCCTTGAAACAAGTATAATTTCCAATATTTCTCAATAAAACTCCCAAAATATCAGTTTGAAAGATGAAACAAATCATAATCAAAAGCTCAGCAAAATATCATTTTAAACTGCCACTCGAGAAAAATCATCACTCATAATCAGTCACTTAGCACCTCACCATCACTCAATAACAGTCACTCAGCACCTCACAGTCACTCAGCATCAGCCCCTCGGGCAACCTCACTGTCACTCATCACTCGGCACTCGGCACTCGACACTCGACACTCGACACTCGCACTCAGTAGGTACTTGCGCTCATTGGGGGTGTGTACAGACTCCGGAGGGTCTCTTACAGCCCAAGCGCTATAAACAAGCTACATCATGGCATCAATCATCTCTCAGGCTCTCGGCCTCTCTCATATCATAAATATCCTCACAACATTGGCCCTCGGCCTCACTCAGTCAGACACTCTCAACATGCCACTCGGGCCATAAATAAAACGGGGTTCTCTACCCAAAATAGTATTTCATTTCAAGAAATAGTAATATCATCAAATAAGAGTGTCAACAATGTCACAAGAAAGACTGAGTGTAAAATCATAGTTTCAAAGTAGTGACAATATCAGTAAAATAGCCCCCCAAGGGGTTAAACAGATCGACACTAGGCCCCAAACATGGCTTACAACCCAAATATATCAAAACACAGTAATACTACAAATTATATGCTTTAAACGCGGTTTCACAACTCAATAGTTTCCTGAAAAGGTACATTTTTCCAAATTTCCAATTCGTGCACACCTCGCACTCGTCATCCAGTGTGTGCGTCACTCCAAATCCGTGAAAGGATGTAAAGTCCGGGGTTTCATACCCTCAGGACAGGATTTAAAGACATTACTTACCTCAAACTAGCCCGAAAAGCTACTCCTCAATGCGTTTGCCCCTCGAATCAACTTCCGAGTGCTCCAAATCTATCAAATCCAGATTCATAACATCAAAATATGCTAAAGGATTGAAACCCAATCGAAAAATCTCAACTTTATGCACAAAACCCGAAATTAGTCAAAACCCGACCCTCGGTCCCATGTCTCTAAACTTCACAAACTTTATATCAAAATGTTCCTCATTATCTCACGAGTCCGTACATATAAAGAACTCTGAAATCGGAGTCCGTTTGACCCCTCAAATCGCCCCTAAAAGGTCTCTTAAACTCAAGCCCTAGTTTCACTTTTTTTCTACTGATTTTTCTCATTTAAACACTTCAAGAACATGTAATCTTGTCGGATTATTCGATGATAATTTAATATTATGGAGTAGAAATGATCACAAGGACTTACCTCAAGATCTCCCATGATTTCTTGCTCAAAAATAGCCCCAAGCCGTGTTATTTCACCCAAAAAAATGCTAAAATGGGCTAAACAACATAACAGTATTAAAAAGACCCAATTCTGGTTGCTAAAAGTTCCATATCTGGTCGCTAAAGGTGCGCACCATATCCTGTTGCACCAACAACGTTTATTTTCACTAAAAGGGTTCTAACTCCACCATACAAACTCGGAATTCGATGATTCTTGTTCCTATGAGTCACATATAATAATACAAACATAGTCCTTCAATCGAAACTCAATTCGGAGCTCATTTGCTCAGTGCAATACTCATTTCGCTCGTTAAACAATTAACTCACATTTCGCGTCAAAAACCTAATCGCGACTTGATGAAATTAGACCAAACTTTCCAGATCACTCCTATAATACATTATCAAAATCCCGGAAATCTCGAAATCAAATTTCGATCTCTACAACTAAAAATGGACCTTTGGATCATTACATGCTTATGTTCAAAACGTCAAAATCTTCCAAAATATCTTCCAAAACTTATCCGAGCCTCATGGGACCCCAACCAAGTATACTAAAAAGTCCCATAATATGACACAAACTTAGTCGAGCCTTCGAATCACCAAAAACAACGCAAAAATACTAAATTCACCTCGGATTCAAGCCTATGAACTTTGAAACTTCTAAATTACACCAAAGATGTCAAAACCAACCAAAACACATTCGACTGACCTAAAAATTTGCACACACATCCAAAATGACACTACGAACCTGCTCCAACTTCCGGAATTCCATTGCGACCTCGATAGCCTATTTTCCACTGCCAATCGGAAATCGCCAAAAACTAACTTTCGCCAATTCAAGCCTAATTCTACACCGGACATCAAAACCACATTCCGAACACACTCTGAAGCCCCAAATCACCTAACGAAGCTATCTGAGCCATAAAATCTACATTCTGAGGTCGTTTACCAATAAATCAACTCCTAAGTGACTTTTCCCACTATAAGGCTACTCTAAGAGACTAAGTGTCTCAATTCTCATTACAACCACTACGAGCCCGAACCACCCGACTCCAACACATCATAAACAACTAAACAAGGCGTAACCAGACAAAAACAGGAATAACGGCGTAAATTCTACGGAACGACCGACCGGGTCATTACAGGTGCGCCCTCGTCTATTTGCTTGCGGTTCAAGAGAACCTCTTCAACTTGGTCATCCTCCCCGTCATACCCAAATGGCAATTTTTTGAGAGGATCATTTTTGTTGAGAGCTATTTTTGTACCTACAATTATTTCAACCATTTAATTGGGACTATCAATCTCTTGAGTTCATCCCAATTTCTTATTAGCTAAGTTTTACTAGACTTAGTCTCTCTTTCTCAAGTAGAGACTAAGGCAAATAGGCTTGGATCAGTGTTTGCAACCATTAGTTCTAAAATTAAATCAAGAACTAGGCTAAATATTACAAACCCAACCTTAAACAAGCCTTAAATCAAACACCCATTAGGTACCCAAACTAGGTTTGGGTCACAACCCTAGCTAAAAATTTAGCTACTCATAGTGGGTGATGAAGAAAATAAAGAAGAAAAGATGACTAAACTTATATTAAATGATAAAGAGATGAAAATCCAATGTGAAATCAACAAGAATAAGATAAATTTTTCTAAAACAGTAAAGAAAAACGGCTACCAACTTTCAGGTATTCAAAACTTAACCTAATTTCGTCAAAAAAGACTATTTATACACAACTAAAAATTTTGGATAAAATTGCCCTTTTAGAGGTTCTGTGGCCGCACAATTCTATGTGTGGTCCGTACTTTGATGGAGATCTTGACAGGAGTGGTTTTCGCGGCTGCACAATTCTGAACTGTGGCCGCCCTTCTTGAGTTCTGCGGACCGCACTATTCTGAGTGCGGCTGCACATTTGATTTCTGCGGTCGCACAATAATTGTGCAGTCCGCAGGTCTTGTTTGGCTTAGATGTGGAACTCTCTGATCTTTGTCTTCTGTGGCCGCACAATTATTATGTGGTCCGCACTTTGCAATACAGGACTGTCAAAATTTCTTCATGATCTGCAGTCCGCACTCTAGTCTTTTTGCTTGAGTTCTGTCCTTGTTCAAAAACACTCCTTATTGAGTTGAATTTCATCACTTTGGATCATTTTCTAATACTCCTTCAAGTAAGCATATTTCATCAATTTTCGGGAATACCTTTAAATATTTTTGAACTAAAATGAAATTCAAAGGATGCAAATAAGTAGCCAAAATTCCCCACTTATTAGTAACAGAACAGATTTTGATTGGTTTTGGTGAGCATTCGTTCAACTATAAATAGGGAAGATGTTGCCTCATTTCAAACACACCAAATCGAGAGAAGCCAGAGAAAGTTAGAAAGAGTAATCCACAGCTTGTAGTATGTGAGATAAATATTGAGTGTGAGTAATATTATAGCGAAGTGTTTAAAATAAAGAGTGTTATTTCTTTTGAAGTTGTAGTAGTCTCTGAACTCTACCAAGTTGTAATATTATAGTGGTATTATATTGCTCCGTTCGGGTATTATATTTTACCCCATTAAAGAAGAGGTATCGTTGTTAATCCTTGTGCTATTGTGATTTACCATGGATATTATTCTTGGGCGGGATATTATTTTTCCCAATAATGTGGTATCATAGACATGGCGAATAATGGTCCGTTGTCTTTTTAATACCCCTGTCTCATAAAAGATAATTATGAGAAATGGAAAACCCGATAATGAGGAAGCTCTGCCTAAAAATGAAAAAGATGTCTTGGAAAAGACAAGGAAGAAGGATCAACAAGCCCTCACGCTCATCCACCAATGTCTGGATGATGTCGTGTTTGAGAAGGTGGTCGATTCTACCACCTCAAAGGAAGCTTGGGAGATTTTATAAAATTCTCTTCAAGGAGTTGATAAAGTGAGAAAGGTAAAACTTCAAACTCTAAGGGCTGATTTTGAAGTTCTAAAAATGAAAGAATCTGAATGCATTTCGGATTATTGTTCAAAAGTGAAGGTTGTTGTAAATCAATTGAGAAGATACATGGAGGACATAGAAGATGTCTGTGTGGTATAAAAGATATGTCGCACTTTAACACCTAAATTATATTTTGTGGTTCTATTGAGGAGTCTAAAGATTTAAACTCTATGATGGTGGAGCAACTTGAAGATTTTTTACAGGCCCATGAAGAAAAGATCAAAAGGAGACAAGAAGTGCCAGTGGAAAAACTTCTTTAAACTTAGCATCCTTCAAGGAGTATGGAGGTGAAAAGAGATATCGAGGGAATGGACAAGGACGATGCCATAGAGGTCATGGAAGAGGAAGAAATAACGGTAACAACTTCAACAATGAAGTTAAAATCCACCAAACATTTAGAGGTTGTGGTCGTGGACAAAGAGTAGGAAGAGGACATGGCTACTACCTAGAAAATAAGGGACAAAGGTATGATAAATCAAAAATTGAGTGTTATAATTGTCATAAATTGGATATTACTCTTGGGAATGTCATAGAAATGTTGAAGAAAAAGCTAATCTTGTTGACGACAAGAAAGAAGAATATGAGTCAACGATGTTGCTGTCACTAAAGGAAGAAGACATGGATGGTTGAAGCTCGTTGTATTTGGACAATGAAGTAAGCATTAATGTGTGGATGCAAAGAGAAGTTTGTGGAGATCAATAAAACACTGAGAGATAATATGTCCTTTGGAGATACCTCAAAGATTCAAATCGAAAGGATATGTACGATTCTGATCTCCTGTAAAAATTGTGGCCACAAGCTAATTCAAGATGTCTATTATGTGCCAAAATTAAAAAGTAATATTTTGAGTTTAGGCCAACTTCTTGAAAAGGGATATGATATCCACATGAAAAATATGCATCTTTGGCTTAGAGATTCAAGTGGAATTCTAATTTCTATATTGCGTATGGCAAAGAATAGATTATTTTCTCTGAATCTTAAGACAATTGATGCAAAGTATTTAAAAACAAATGCAAAATGAATCATGGTGCTGGCACATGCGATTTGGGCACTTGAATTTTGAAGCGCTCAAATCATGGGAGAAAAGAACATGGCGCATGTGATACCATCAATCAACCATCCCAATCAATTATGTAAAGCTTGTATTCTTGGAAAACATGCAAGGAGGAGTTTTCTAAAGGAGTCTATATTAAGAGCAACCAAGCCACTCCAACTTGTTCACGCTGATGTGTGTGGGCCAATCAATCCACCTTCCTTTGGTAAAAGTAAATACTTTCTATTCTTCATTGATGACTTTAGTAGAAAGACTTGAGTTTATTTCTTAAACAAAAAAAAAGAAGCTTTTGCTGCTTTTAAAAATTTCAATGTACTTGTGAAAAAAAGAAAGTGGCTATGAAATAAAAGCTTTAAGGTCCGGTAGAGGAGGCGAATTCACTTCAAAAGAATTTAATGACTTTTGTCAATCTCATGAAATTCGTCGCCCTCTAACGGTATCTTATTCACCCCAACAAAATGGAGTTGCAGAGAGAAAGAATCAAACGATTCTTAATATAGCTAGATGCATGTTGAAAGCTAAAAATATGCCAAGGAAATTTTGGGCCGAAGTTGTTTCTTGTGCAGTTATTTGAACAACAAGTCTCCAACAAAAAATGTTAGAGATCAAACCTCTCAAGAAGCATGGAGTGAGAATTTTTGGGACAATAACATATGAATGTGCCACAGCAAGGGAGAGAGAAACTTGGCGATCAAAGTGTCAAGCATGTGCTTGTTGGCTATGATACAAATTCAAAAGGATACAAGTTATACAACCCAAGCAGCGGTAAGGTGATGGTGAGTCGTGATGTTGAATTTGATGAAGAATTGGCATGAAATTGGGAAGTTCAGGAAGAAAATTCATATGATTTTCTTCCATGCTTTGGTGATGAAGAAGATCCAGAGACCGTGGAACCTGTGCAAGATGCAACTCACCTCCTTCTCCAACCAATATCGTATCTCCTTCTCAACAAAGTTCAAAAGAACAACCGCAAAGGACGAGTATGAGCTTTATGATAACACAGAAGAAGTTACTAATTTTGATTTTTTTATATTGTCTCTTTGTTGATAGTGACCCGATGAACTTTGATAAATCTATTACAGACAAAAGGTGGAGACAAGCCATGGAAGAGGAGATCGAGTCAATAGAGAAGAAAAATACTTGGGAGTTAACAACTCTTCCCAAGGGTCATCGCGCAATTGGAGTGGAATGGGTATACAATACAAAGAAGAATGCTGATGGAGATGTGGAGAGGTACAAGACACGACTTGTGGCAAAAGGTTATAAGCGAAGGCAAGCAATTGACTATGAAGAAATCTATGCACCTGTTGCCCGCATGGAGACGATTCATTTGCTGATCTCTTTGGAGGCACAAATGAAGTGGAAGATCCATCAACTAGACGTCAAGTCAGCTTTCTTGAATGGTTATCTTGAAGAAGAAGTCTATGTTGAACAACCATTGAGCTTCGTGGTCAAAAACCATGAAGATAAAGTGTTGAATCTGAACAAAGCTTTATATAGATTGAATCAAGCCCCACGGGCATTGAATAGTTACATCGACAAGTATTTTCAAGATAATAAGGTTACTCGTTGTCTCCATGAATATGCTATTTACCTTAAAGTTCATACTAATGGAGATATCTTGTTTGTTTGTATTTATGTTGATGATCTTATTTTGACGGATAATAACCTAAGTTTGTTTGAAGCTTTTAAGAAAGATATGTCCGGTGAGTTCGAGATGACGAACGTAGGGCTTATGTCATAATACTTGGGCCTAGAAATGAAGCAGATGGAGGATGTAATTTTCATCTCTCAAGAAAACTATATGAAGGAGATCTTAAAGAAATTCAACATGCTCGATCGCAACTTTGTGAACACACCGATGGAGAGGGACAAAATTGTCCAAGTTTGATGAAGGAGAAAAACTGGATCCCACATTTTTCAAATATCTTGTGGGAAGTTTAAGGTACTTGACTTGTACCAGGCCAAATATACTCTTTGCAGTTGGAGTAGTAAGTCGCTTCATGGAAGCTTCTACCTCCACCCATTTGAAGGTCACTAAAAGAATTCTTCGTTACCTAAAATATACGATTTGTGAGACCAGTCCCTAAATAAAATAAACAATTAGAAAAAAGAAAAAAGAAAAGAAAGAGATAAAATTGGTTGAAACAAAGGCAATAGTGGGCAGTTGTAAGCTTGGACGGTGGAACCAAATTTCATAACCAATTTGCAATCTTGCAAATAGGCAATTAGGCAACAGAACAGATTTTGATTGGTTTTGGTGAGCATTCGTTCAATTATAAATACGAAGGATGTTGCCTCATTTAAAACACACCAAATCGAGAGAAGCCAGCTAGACTTAGAGAGAATAATCCACATATTGTAGTCCGTGAGATAAATATTGAGTGGGAGTAATATAATAATGAGGCGTTTAAAATAAAGAGTGTTATATATTTTAAAGTTGTAATAGTCTCTTGATACTTTCAAGTTGTAATATTATACTGATATTATATTGCTTCGTTCGTGTATTATTATTTAACCCCATAGAAATGGTGTCGTTGTTACTCTCTTATGTTATTGTGGTTTACTGTAAATATTATTCCTTGGCGGGATAATTTTCCCATCACGGTTGCCTAGAAATAAGCAAGTTGTCTAAGACTATTTCCTTCTAGTGTGTTTCCTAATTAAAATCTCGCAAATGTGTGTTCATGCATGCTTTCTTCTCAAGAACTCGGGACCTAAAGAATTTTAAATTGTTACACTGCAGAGAGGGAGAGAGGAAAGATCATTAAATACTCTAGACATAAGTAAAATTGAAAAAACATAGACGACATTGCAGGCGTTTGGATATAGATTTAGTTGAAACTTGTAAAACAAAATTGTGAAGTTGTGTTGAAAAATAATTTTTGAAAGTTAAAGTTTGTGTTTGGAAATGCATTTTACTTGGAAAAAGAGTTGAAATTTTGTGGGTGGAAGAAATTTTATTCACCCAAAAATTGGTGAACTTGAAAATTTTTCTTCAAAACCTAATCAAATTTCATGAAACAAACAATATTTAAAAAAAAAAATTGAAAAAAAGTAAACAAAAATCTATGTCCAAACAGAAGCATAGTATAGTTTTTGACCTATAATAATCTGCCAAATTTCTAGGAAACTAGAAGTGCTTATTTGGAAAAAGGTGCATGGCCAAGCTTTTGAAAGAAGTAAGTTCTTCCTTCTCCTCTCCTGCTGCCGGGAATAGAACCTAAACAAAGTAGGTTCTCCTTAAAAGCAGAAACAAATGTTTCTAATTTTGTCCTGCTCAAACATACTTGTGAAAATATTGATCAAACACAACCTACTTATAATTAGGCTAAACACACAATGTTAAAGTACTTTTCCAAAACTCCATTAACTGAAAGGTACCAACAACAACATGATCGAGTTCCATGACTTTTAAGGTCACAAAAAGGATAATCAAGATCCGATAAAAGCAGTTTCCATCGGTATGCAAAACAGACAAACAAAACAACAAACTAATTCTTCGGTAATTTAGAGTCTATAATTATAGTTTTCCCCGAAGAATTAATTAAGAGATTCACTTTGCTGATCTTTTTCTTTTCTGATTTGATGACTTTTTAGCTCTTTTCTTCTTTTCCTTCATAACTCCATAATCATTGATAGCCCTCATCATTAGTGCTCTGTAAGGTTTCTTCGGACTCACTTCTGATTTCCCTGCTTCAGTTTTCCTATAATAAAAGTACCAAATTAACAACACAAAATAAAATTAAAAAATGTGATAATTAAGTTTTTAAAAAAATTAAAATTATAAATGTTACCTTGATGGAGGAAAACCAATCATGTGCCGTTTTGGAGGCTCAGAGGCAGTTGGCTTGCTAGTGATGTCTTCCGGTTCAGCTTCTGCGTCAAACTCGACGAATCGGAGAAATGACTGTGAAAGTAAAATGTATATATTTTTAGCTATTTGCTTCACCTTGTTTAAGCAAGGTTAAATAAATTTCTGTTACGTTACTACTATGGATAATCTTAGGAAAGAAAATAAATAAATATCTGGAAAATAAAGTGATGTAGAACTTCTATACTTTTGAGTAAATTTTGATTCTTGTTTCTTATCAGGCCAAAGGAAATATATAATATTAAATACTAAAAGTCATTACATGTGGTGGGGGTGCTATTTTGAGCACATGAGTTCTCCAAACGAACCAAGTAGTTATAAATACTACTCATAATATTTCTATCAAAAGATAACTAAACGTAAAACAACTGTACAGCTTTATACCCGCATGCAAATAGTTTGTAATTTTGCTTATTACTGAATAATTAGGGCACATACAATTGCAAGTAGAGTATAGTTGATAGTTACAATAATTAAACTTAAAGTGTTATAGTAAAGAATTTATAATGCAGCATTACCAGAAACATGGAAGATGTATGTAGGTGTCAAAATGATTTATCTAGAAAAGATTAAATATGGGGAAGGTTGAAGAACGTATAGATCTCCATAGAAATGCATATTCAAGTCTAACAAATGTGGGAACAATTACATTTTCCAGAATAGAGTAAAAAATAGTAGCAGCACTAAAATTTTAACAAAACAAAAAAAAGAAAAAAGAAAAGATTATAAGACAAACAAGGTATGCAGCCAAAAGGTTCATGGTGAATACATACAAAGTCGCAGACAGTTTTTCTTCTTTTATTTGTAAAGCTTGTCACTTAAGAATGTCTCTTAATTGGATATATTTATATGCATTATCCATATATATATATATATATACTCATTATTTAACAATACCCTTGGGCACTACTCTTGTTCCTTTGGAAGTCAATTATGTAGGATTCTGACTAAATACACATTGTGTATATATAGGAAGAAAATTTGTGATCCACCTAGATGTATGAATACGCTACTTAATTGATCAGCCGTATACAGAACTTGGAGAAAAACATATTCCTCCAAATTACTTCGTACAGTAATTAGTTTTTATTACTCTTTAAATCTTCACCAAGGTATAGGACTCAGGCTCAAGAAATATTAAGAACATTGTCTTGAACCTTTATAAGTAACTAGTGTTAGAACCCGCGCGATGCGCGGATAATTTGATGGAATATTAATCTTATAAAATTATGATCTAATATATCATATTCTTTTAATAAATATTAGTTATTATTTTATTAGTTAATGTGGTGTACATAATTAATAGAATAAAATTTATACAAAATCAAAGGATACAAAGCATTATAATAATCAAATAAATTGTTATTCCTTGTTTATTCTTTATTAAGTTAGCAAGTACTTAGTACTATATATTCACTAATGTAATTTTTTATTAATTTGTCAATTGGATTAATATTTTGATACTACTTCTCTTCTAGTAGAACATATGTATATATTTTCTTATTCTGGAAATATATATTTTTATACTTATCTTATACTGTTTAAAATTCTTAAATTGTCTAAATTTATCAATAATTTACTTGAGTGTTATTTATTTATATTTTATTTAATAATTAATTCAAAACATAAATATTATAAAATTATCTTTATCCACCTCTTTTCATACATTATTTTCTACTATAATATTTGAGTAGTTTTCTCATTTTATATTTTACTGAAAATTTTAATAATATAATATTTTTTACTAAATTATAATTTTGAATTCATCAAAAGTATAAAGAGATAAGCCTTTTGTTATTTTTATAAAAAACGTACTAACATTTTTAATAATTAATAAAATGTGTTTTATATATAATATATTATCTTATGTATAATATCCTAATAGTTTCTTTATATTTTT
>ML341575.1:0-15915 GCA_005239505.1 Nicotiana paniculata | reverse complement strand
CTTTGCATTATAACAAATATCCCTTTGTGATCGAGGGATATAGTGATGCAAATTGGATCACCGAGTCATCTGAAGTTAAATCCATGAGTGGATATATTTTCACAATTGGGGGTGGAGCAGTGTCTTGGAAATCATCCAAACAAACGTGCATCGCCCGTTCTACAATAGAATCTGAATTCATAGCTTTAGATAAGGCCGGTGAAGAAGCTGAATGGCTACGGAATTTCTTGGAAGATATTCCATTTTGTCCCAAACCTTTGGCACCTATCTGTATACATTGTGATAGTCAAGCGGCAATAGGCAGGGCAGAGAGCGTTATGTATAACGGAAAATCTCGTCATATACGATGGAGACATAATACCATTAGACAACTACTCTCTAGTGGTGTTATCATAATTGACTACGTAAAGTCAAGAGATAACGTGTCGAATCCACTTAAAAAAGGCCTATCTAGAGAGGCAGATGAAAGATCATCAAAGGGAAGNAGCTAGGTTCAAAGAGATCAAACAAAGTTATGAATGACGGTTCAACATTGTCAAATAACTCAACCCATTCTCGTGATGAAGACAATGTTCAGAAATAAAGGTAAAGCATTAAGGCTTTTTGATGAGTCAATAAAGTTTAAAGCTTTTTAATGATTTGCTAAGTCTGGCAGGATATGACCAGATAGAGTATCTTTAGGATAACACGTTTAGGAATCACCTATGTGAGTGTGAAGTGTAAGCCGCTTCAAGGGGAATGAAAGTAAAGGCTCATTCTCTAAGCACTCATGAAACTAAGCGGTGTTCATGGCTGAAACGAACTTAACCGTGAGAACCATAGATGATTAAAGATTGATTGTGTGACTTATGTTGTCTAGGTATACAACAAAGCTCGACAGTTCAAAAATACCAAATCTACCGATTGACCGAGTATATCCGATATAAGTTCACTACGGAAAGTTCAAAGGGAAACTACTTATCCAGATGCAATCTTGCATCTTAGTGTTGTTGGTCTTTAAGCTTAGTGTAGCTTAATTTTAAGCTTAGTTTAGCTTAATTTTAAGCTTGGTGTAGCTTAAAGAGAGTGAATGAAAAATGATGGGAAAAGAAATGGAGGGAAGTGAAATTTTGAATTAGTGCACTTTGCCCCTCATTGGAAGAAGGAAAGAAAATCTATGTGTATATATAGATAAGCTCTTCTTCTAGCTCTTAAACAGTTGAGAAGAAGGCAAGCCTCGCGCCGTCGTCATCGTCGCTCGCTCGGCTCGACTTCGGCTTCGGATTCGGATTCGGTCAAAGATTGATAGATTAATCTTTTTGGACAAAATTCTTTTCAAATTATTTAATTAATTAATTTAATTATTTTTCGAATCCAAAATGACCTGCGACCCGCGACCCGGTCCGCTCCGACCCGTTTTCTTTCCCGGATTATTTTAAATTCGTCTTTAGATTTCTCGCAATGCTCATACCTGTTTAAAACAGCCATGGCTGTTCTGAAAGGATTCACACCTGTTCCAACTGCTATGACTGTTCTGAAAGGTTGCTATACCTCTTCAGAAACAATACGAAATTGGCTATAAATATACCTTGAATCCCAAAATTTTTACTTACTAAAATTTTCTAATCTTCTTCTTCTTCTTCTGCACAAAATACTCCAGTGTGTTTTACAGCCTTCGAGTGGTTCGTTGATCACCGGCGTTTTTGGTACCAACACTCCGGTGAGTTAAATCGTTCTATCCTGGGAGGATATATTCTATCACCTCGGGTACTTGAGTGGAATAATTTCCTTAAGGACACACTGTGTATTCAGTGGGCTCGATTTGTTCTTATATTATTTTTTGGAGGAAAAACAACTAAGGACGCCTGGACTAGCGCGCCCGCACTAATCCCGCGCTAGAGCTCGCGCTAGTCAGGTTTATCATTGTCCCTGGTATATTCCACTAGCGCGGCCGCGCTACAGCTTGCGCTAATCCCACTGATTTCTTACTGTTTCTGTATTTTTTCAAAAATTATTATTATTTTATTTTACAGCAATATATATTGAAAACAATTAATACTACTATGTGGCAAAACCATAATTGTGTTTTTGAGATCCTATAATATAATTAACAGATCTAAGACTATTTATCCACCTGCCTATATGTTATTTGACCATCTTATCTTATTTGTCTTATCATAAAATGTCAATTTCATCCTCTCTGAAGGCTTGTACATTTTGTTTAAAGCTGCCAAAAGGAGACAAGGAATAAAGGTAACATAACAAAGAGGATTTGACTTATACTTGGTTGTTGCAAAAACATCTCTATCTTTGTATGACAAGAGTGAAAATTGAAGTTGACTAAGCGCACGTTTGGTCATGAAATATTTTTCATTTTTTCTCTATTTTTTTTTATTTTTTTCGAAATCAGTATGAAATTTAGAATTATTCGAAAATTTGAAAAACTCCGACTCACAAAATTAAAAAATAACCAAAAATTATGTTCATGTCCAAATACAATTCTAATTTTCAAATATCATTTTTCATTTGAAAAAAAAGATTTACTTTATTTCAGAATTTTACAATTCTTATGTCCAAATGCCCACTAAGTAATTCCCTAATAGTCGTCAACAGATATCTGGGACTTAATACTGGATTAATCTTTAACGTCGTTAAATCACTTCGATTAAAAAACTAAAATTATTGAGTTGATTTCATCTCCTTAGTCGTATCCCATTCAGTAGGAGCTTGGTGGTGTACTTTAGTCGGAGAACTCATTCATTATCCAAACCTTTTTTCTTATTTCATGTCATCATTTTGGTTTGAACAACATGATGAATTCAGCTGGAAACCAAACCATGGCAATGATGAATTTGTAACATCAAATTCAAACTGCTACTCCTCATCCCTCATAACTTCACATGGCCGGGTCCCAAAGCTCACCTAGTATGTCTTTGGGCCCTAACGTGGAAAGGGTAAAAATAGTACGGGCTAGCTACTTTTCGGACTGGTCATTTAAAAATAGTTAGTGTTTGTTAATTCATTAAAAAATAGCTATTATTTTGCTGCAACACAGAAAGTTCCAGCATTATATACTGGAGATTGGTGCACCTGTGTATGAACTTCCAGCATAATAAACTCTAACACGCGGAAAGTTCCAGCATAATATATTGGAGATTGGAGCACTTGTGTATGAACTTCCAGCATATTATGCTGAACCGGTATATTATACTGGAACTCCGGTATATAATGCTGGAAGTACAGTATGTTATTATACTGGAGTTCTAACATATCAGTATAGTATACTGAAATTTCAGTATATGTATATTATGCTGGAGTATTTTTCGGATTCTGAACAATATTTTCGTTCAGATTTATCTTTACATAAAAAGTGGCTAAATTTCGATTATTTTTAAAATTATGGCTATTTTTGAATGACCATATATAAATCTGACCATTTTTTAATTTCTCCCTGAAAAGAAGCATTAAGCCCATTATTTTGCCAGAAAGCCCAATTACATTGGCCCACAAAATCATCTCGACTCAGAAGTCCGAATAAACATGGAATTCTTCATAATTCCATTTGGCAAATGCTTGTTGGAAAACTAAATAAAGTTGCATAGGATTTGATATTTGAAAATTTATTTAATTTATGTTTAAATAAAATTTGTAATCAAATTCATGTAAGAACATATTTTCATATTTTGATAAAGTAGGCTTTTTATTATTATAAATAGAGATGTTTCTAGCTATTTTATGCGTGGACTTTAGATAATATTTAATTATAAATAATATTTAGAAATTTTAAATATTATTCCCTCATGGCTGTTAATTATTCATCAACCCATCCAATTCCCTCCTTCAAAAGCTCCGCTTCCGCTACCTCAGTTCGCCGCATTTTTAGAGTTAATGCCACCGCCACCGTTGAGTCCCCGTCGTATTCCGCAACCGGCAGCGGAGATGACACGCGGAAGATGCTGCTCCAAGTGAAGGACCTGTCTGCTGTGATAGCTGAATCGAGACAACCCGTTCTCAAAGGCGTTAACCTCACTGTCTATGAAGGCGAGGTGTTTAATCTGGTTCCTCCCCTCTCTTCTTCCAAATTACTCATTAACTACCCTCTTTGTTTGGAACCGTGATACTATTTCCATATTAGTTCGTTTTACAAAAAATGGCGGATTTAAGATTTCTATAATATGCATATACTACTAAAAAAAAGGAGAAAAAAAAGTACTAAGTGTGAATTGATCTTAATCTTTTAGGTAAATAACTCAACATTCAAGTATAGCCTTCTTGGAACATTGGGCCCAACAGATAATATTATATAAATTTTAGAAGAAAAAAAAAAATATATATATATATATATAAAGATACCTACCGGTGGAAAGACCATTAGTTCACGTGCACCATCAATAAGACAACAAATTCTGACGTCATTGCTATGTTAAGAACTAGTTATGCTCTATTTAAAAACTGTTCCATTTAATGAGAACAACCACACAAATATTGTGATATGTTTAAAAACACAAGTTTTACAAGTGTTATTGCCACATTATTGCATGATTAAGACCCAGTATTTTGTGCAAGCGGTTCAATCCTAAAAGTATATAACTTTAGTAGTAAAATAGTATTTGTCAAGTGGTTTCAAAAAAATATTTATACAAAATTTACACAGCTTTAATCATAATTTATACATATGCACAGTATTATTTTTTAGTTAAGCGGGTTCAGTTGAACCCGCTAGCCACCACTTGGATCCGCCACTGTTAAGACCACAATTCCTATATTTCTTAAATTTCGTGTTAGGTCAAACTACATCACTTGAGTTAGAACTTAGGATGTACATAATTTCATTTCTTTGCAGTTTTCACAAGTTTCACCAATGTATGTTCATTGTTTTTCAATCATTAGTGACTAATGTATATATTTCCATAAAATTGTGGTTTTATGGATTTAATTTTGTACTTTGTTGGACTCCTTAACACTTGAAAAATGGGAGGAACTGTATGCATTTATGCTTTCTGGAGATTATAATAATTACTAGATGTTATAACATAATAAAATAACATGGATAAATGAAATGTTCCTAAATTTTGCAGTTCAATTTAGTAATCCGTGTGATAGGTTTCCAGCAAACTATTGTGTCATTTTCCATTTGTGTCACGGTTGCTAGCTGCTTGGAATGCCTCACTTCTGATGTGATTATTGTTATTTGAACTAGGTACATGCTGTAATGGGAAAGAATGGTTCTGGAAAGAGCACTTTTGCCAAGGTTAGTGCTTTTCTATAATTTCTTTTTGTTTTAGATTGTAATCACCTAATTCTTTTATTACTAAGATATGGAATTGAGTATTTTGTTTTTATTTTTGATGATAATATTTGGTATCCACCTTTCTCTAGGCCTTAAATTTGCAACTACATTCATTCTTGTACTTTTTCTCTAAGTTCCAGGAGCAATATATAAAACGCTTTCTATTATTGATTCTTGAATTGGCATTAGCCAATGCTTGGCTATTTTCTATCTACAAAATCATGGTTTCCAGCTTATGTTCTCTGAAACTTATATTACTTTATGTATCTTGTAAATGCATATCACTAAGATACCTCTTTGATGCTGAAGTCAGTAACTACCAGCTGAGATTAAGATAATGTTGTTCTTAGCCATCTATTTATGTTCAATTTCTATAGGTTCTTGTTGGGCATCCAGATTACGAAATTACTGGAGGCAATGTGTCATTTAAAGGTGAAAATCTTCTTGAGATGGAACCTGAGGAAAGATCTCTTGCTGGGGTTTTTATGAGCTTCCAGTCTCCAGTTGCAATACCTGGAGTGAGCAATATAGACTTTCTTAATAAGGCATATAATGCTAAAAGGAAAAAACTTGGACAGCCAGAGCTTGGACCAATTGAGGTAGTTATCCTTCCGTTAGAATAAAAGAATTAAGGTCTGTCACCAGTAGGAAACTTGTTGTCTTCTTATTTCCGAAGCTAGAAGACTAACAAAAATAATCATTTGTTCTTGTGCAGTTCTATGGACATATTGCCCCAAAGCTTGAACTTGTGAATATGAAAATAGACTTCCTGAACAGAAATGTCAATGAAGGATTTAGCGGTGGAGAAAGGAAGCGCAATGAGATTTTGCAATTAGCGGTATTCCATGTTCCTTGTCTTTCCTGCTTTGTCATTAACATGGGGTAAATGTTTATTCTTGTGGCTGCAACATATAGTGAGAATCTAATACTGTCAAGTTTCTATATTGTGTCCATATAATTGTCTGATTTTGACTGCATTTCAAATCTTTTGAATGATATTTTGGTCTATTACTGCCTAAAACTCGCATATTATGAGAACTTTGTCTTTTGGTTGCATAGGAAATGTTGTTCCAGCTCATCTCTAGGATGAAGTGTTATATGTTCCAGCTCATCTCTAGGATGAAGTGTTTTACTAACAAATGCTTTATATTCAACTTTTGCTGGTTTGTCTGCAGGTTCTTGGAGCAGACTTAGCAATACTTGATGAAATTGATTCCGGTTTAGATGTTGATGCACTTCGAGACGTGGCAAAGGCAGTAAATTGCCTGCTGTCCTTTAAAAATTCTGTGTTGATGATCACACATTACTTGAGATTGCTAGAGTTTATCAAGCCAAACTATATTCATATCATGGTAAGCAATTGCTAGTGAGCAGAGTTACTAGGCGATACAAAAAATAATAAGGTCGACTATACAAGTTGGATGTTGATGAGCAGAAAACAGGAGAGTTGATACTGTAACTAGGAATTTATCACCTTTTACGCATACCGCTATATATTTCAAACAAGTAAAAATGTTTGGCTATATGTGTATATGCTATATTTAAGCAACCAGTACATGTTTCTTCATATATCTGCATTCTACTAATCTCACTTACCTTTGTTCGCTCAGAGTCTGGACGCAGTGTATAGTATGTGTATCTCTCAAGATTATGTGTTTACACACTAATGATTAGTTGCAACAAACTTGTTTGTGTTCTCTTCTTTACTTTACGCACCCTAACGTTTTTTAGTTTCAGTGGTTAATATCATTCCTTTTCCAGGAGGATGGGAGAATTGTGAAGACTGGAGATATTTCGATAGCTGAAGTTCTGGAGAAAGAAGGGTACAAGGCAATTTCTGGCACATAGGATATATACAACTTTTTTTGCGTTTCTCATCAGCTCTGAGTAAATTTCGCATTTGGATATCCTGGGATAGCATCATCCACTAACTTCTTGTAAATTTTGTTTCCTATTCCAGTTATACTACTTGGGACTTGCTTTTTGGCTAATTTATATGTCAGAGTTTAGTCTTTTCATCTTCTCAAACATACTACATGATATTTTAGTTTATGATACCCTAGGAAAAACAATGGTACCTTTTATTGAAGTTTTGAGTTTTGCCACTTTGCTAAAGAAGAATCAAAGATGGTAAACACCTTTTAGCTGAGGATCAATTAATCACAACTGTACCAATGTCCATGCAGAAAACCAATGTGATATTCCTACTAGACAGCGAATTGGTTCTGATTACCCTCCACATCTAGTTCTATTTGGCAGATCTAAACTAATGGAACTTTGTCATTTGAAGAAGTTGCACTTGGCCAGCAGAAGGAAAACTGCAGATTGCAACGAGTAGCAAAGCTTTTGATACATACGTTACTTAAAGTACCTGTATATCTTATCAAAGATTTGAATGTACCAATGCTTGGAGTCTTTAGGACCATGATGGTCAAGCGCAGACTTTTTGTAAAATCTATATATAATAAAGGCGGAATACATACGGAGACACCTAAAGTTGGCACCATTTTTCATTACTAGGCTTCTTTCCATTTGAACACATTTCGTAGGCATATAATATACCAATTAGACACGTTTTGTGCGTGTAGTATATAGCGTGAGTTACATCCTATTTAAGCGCATGAGAAGAAATTTTTCAGCTGATATATGTTTAGTAATGGTAACATCTGTGAAGTAATGGTAATTATTTATATCTCTCTATTTAAACCATAATTCCTTTCCCTATTGTAAAAAATCCAATTTTGCTGCTCCAACACTTCTCCTTCTCTTCTTGGTGTCAATTTTTTTCTTCTCTTCTTTCTCTTGTTTCTGTTGTTGCCGAGTTTATTTAAGAGAAGGTCGAAACTTAGATAATATCCATTAATGTCGAACTTATCATCGACAAACTCGCCAATGTCACCTTGCGCTGCCGATCGAATTTGTAAGTGTGGTCTTTCTCCAAAATTGAATACTTCATGGACCCAACTAAACTCAGGTCATAGGTTTTTTGCCTGCAAAATCGGAAAGGTAAATTTTTTGTTTTTAATTGTATCCTGTATTATTAATTATTTTCTTTGATAATAATTGATCAAATGTGTTTGTGATTTTTGTAGAAAAAGGGTGGATGTGATTATTTCTATTGGTATGATGATGAGATGCCTACTCAAGCAAAGAAAATAATTTGGGGTTTATTAAAGAGAGTCAAAGCTTTTGAAGAGGAGAAAGTTCGAGCAAAAAGAAGACTGATCCTTTTGACCGTTGTTGTTGTATTGTTGCTCGTTTTATGTAAACTGTAGAGCTGATGTCCGACCATGATCTTTAGGTGTTGTTGCTGATGTCTTTAGATGTTGGTGCATTCTTGTGTTTTGATGTGGTTTGCAGATTAGTTTGGTTGTTTTAGGTGTTGTTGCTGCTGCACTTTTGTAATCTTAGTACTGCCATGTAATATTGTATTTTGAAAGTAATAAGAACTATTTCAGTTGTTGTTGTTGCACTAATTCTTTTGCACAACTACTAGTCTTTGATATTGTACAAGAAGAAGTGATCAAAGTGTTGAAGATTGTTGCATTATGTTCTACTAAGCTTCCTGTATAAATTCATTACGAACCCAATATTAAGTTTGTAACATTCTGTTATGGAATCAGATAGAAACACTTGTTATGTAACATTGACACAAAGAAATGATCATTCTTTTAATAAGAACCGGAATATTACACAACTGAATGGAACCATAAGATTTTAGTTCTTCAAAAACTAGATCCCAAAATATAATAGTTTGCTGCTACCTTAGTGTCAAGAATAGACCTTGACTATAGATAATTGTTTGCTGCTACATAATCATATAGTAAAAAAATAAGTTCCTAAGATACTACTTCTTGCTGAAGTTTGCCTTCATCTGCTGCAACTGGGAAGTTGTGACAGTATCATACCCTTTCACCTCAAGCCTCTAGCCTTAAAACCAAGGTCTATTCCTGTTGGAGCTGCACTCTTATAAGTTGAACCACTTGCAAGAATTCTTTGGCTTGATGTTTCGGGCTGCAGTTTGCCAAATAATGAAGTACAATCAGTAAGTTATTCTAAGTCATATTATAGATGAAATATGTATGAATATATACATTTAGTATTTGAGTTCCACTTGCATCTGTGTAGATGCCAAATCCAATATTTTTGGACCTTTTTTCTCCTCCTTTTTCAGCAGCTTCTTTACCTGCACTCCTTCCTCTCTTTTGGACAGTAGTTCCTTTACCCTTTGGAGGAAGTTGACTACCTAATCCTCTTCTAGCAGGCCTGTAAGAATCTGTAAAAATTGGTGATGGTTGACTTGAACTTCTAGCTTCATGAACCCTTCTAACTCTTGTTGTATCATCACAAATAGAGTTTGAGGTTATAGGTTGGCTTGAGCTTCTTGCTGCAGCAGGTTGGCTTGGTCCTTGTGAGCTTTGGCTACTTTGCTGTGAAGGCATCCAATTTTCAGTCTGCATATCATGAGCAGTGAGTTTACACTATGAAATTCACCACGTGGTAACAGAATATAAAAATGTAGTGCAACAATAAACCTTTGACAATGACAATGACAAAAGTTCATACGACATATATGTGATACCAAAAAGGAATTACAGTAATACAGTAAAGATACAAAGTATTTTATCTTAAAATATCGCTTGTTATGTCCTTGTTGATGGCACTTGGAACATGTCATTTTCACTCCACACTTGGACAACTTTTCATATCTCTTTTTTGGTTCATCTTTGCCTTTTCTTCTATTCCTCTGAGGTCTACCAGGCATTGGTTTAGATTTGGGAGGCTCTATCTTTGGATTGTTGGTTTCAGGCCACATCTTCATATTTGTCATAGGCTGGATGAAATACTTCTATGCTTTTAAGAAGGTATCCATTTTATACCAATGCTCCATTTCCTGTTCAGGTTCTTCATTTATATGATAGTATGCAAGTACAACATGTTGGCATGGAATACCTCTCAACTTCCAAGCTCTACACGTGCATACCTTATCAGTCAGATTAACTACATGCTTATGCAGTCCTTCTCCAATATCAAACCCAACATCAACATTCCAAATGTCACGACCCAAAATCCATTAAAGGTCGTGATGGCGCCGGACACCACTGTCAGGCAAGCCAACAATAAATACCTAACTTTGTTCTCATTTTTATTATTTTAGAAATGTCGTTTCCCTTTAATTAAACAGTGAAAAGTTTGAATTTATAGAATGAATAGTAATATTTTTACAACAATTTCAATACAGTGCAATCCATAGTCGCCTCAAAATCCGGTGTCACAAGTACATGAGCATCTACGAGGAAGCAAAATAAAATATAATAACTGTCTGGAATACAAAATTTGGGCAGAAAGAAATCACAAGAACTCTGAAGCATGCACAAAAAATGCCGAGGTCGAGGTTGTACGACTCACTCCAACACATAAATATAAACTGTGCACTGCCGAGGGTCGAACGACACGAACCATAGATACATCTATTTAATCTGCCGAGGTGTTCGGCCTGCTCCACGAAAGAAAACACATTCAAACAGCCAAATCAAGAATTCATTAAGGAGAAATTATCCAAGGAAATACAAATTCTCATTTAACGGTCAATAAGACAATTTTTGACCTTTTAAAAATTCCTTTACCAAGTTCAATATGATTTAAGCAATTTAAATTAACAATAAGGTTACAAATATCGCAAGTATAACATGATTTGGGTCCTAGACTACCCGGACTTAAGCATAATAGTAGCTACGCACGGACTCTCGTCACCTCGTGTGTACGTATCCCCCACAAGTAGGAGCACATATTGAATTATTTCACCTATGGGGTTAATTCCCTCTTATAAGATTAAAAAGGAGACTTACCTCGTTCCGAAGTTCCAAAACCGACTCCAACACCTTCCTAGCAACTCGAACCGATGCCTATCGCTTCAAAACTAGCCAAATAAACGTGTAAATCCATAAATAACACTCTAATATGTATTATAATCCAATTTATAACAATTCCTAACTCCGCTTGAAAAGTCGATAAAATCACCCTCGGTCCCACGTGCCCGGATTCCGAAGATTTTCAAAGATAAACTTTACCCATAACTTCACGAACTCAAATATATAGTTTATTCTCAATTCCATGCCCAAATTCGTGGTCGAAATTACCAAATACCAAATTCTAGGGTTTCTACCAAAATCTCACAATTTCTACTAATTACCATGATTAAATCCTTATACAAACAATGTATTTGACTTATAATAAGTGGGAATCACTTACCTTGTGTTGCTTGATGAAAATCTCCTCTTGAAGCTCTCCAAAATCGCCCAAACCAAATGAAAATGGGAGAAAAATGGGCCAAATCCCCGTTTATAAAACCCTTCTGCCCAACAACATTTCCGCACCTGCGGAACATCAGCCGCTTCTGCGGCGCCTTCTTCGCACCTGCGCCCTTTTCTGCTTCTTCGTCCTTCGACTTAGCACCTGTGCGCGCGTAGGTGCGCCCAACTGTCCTCTCCTGCGACTCTTCCTACTCCATTCCATTTCCGCTCCTGCAATCAATATGTCGCACATGCGGCCCCTTTCACGCAAGTGCGGTTGCACCAGACACCAGCTGCTTCAGCTCTTTCCCCAATTCCAAATTCAATCTGTTAATCACCCGGAATCCACCCGGGGCCCCCGGGACCCTGTCACATCACACCCACCAGTTCCAAAACATAATGCGGACCTACTCGAGGCCTCAAATCACATCAAACAACGCCGGAATCATGAATCATACCCCAATTCAAGTTTAATGATCTTTTGAACTTCCAACTTCTACATTCAATGCCGAAGCCCATCAAATCACGTTCGATTGACCTCAAATTTTGCACACAAGTCACATTTGACATTACAGACCTACTCCAACTTCCGGAATTGAATCCGACCCCGATATCAAAAAGTCCATTTCCGGTCAAACTTCTCAAAAACCTTCAAATTTCTAACTTTCACCAAATGACTCCAAAATGACCTACGGACCTCCGGACACGCTCCCAATACCAGAATCACCATACGGAGCTATTCCCAGACTTGGAATACAAATGGACATCGATAACATTGAAATACACTTCAACCAAAGTTTATGAAATTCTTTCAAAAATTCCAATTTTCCACCATAAGTGCCGAAACGCCCTGGGCTATCCAAAATCCGATCCGGATATACTCCCAAGTCCATAATCAACATATGAACCTGTTAGAACCTTTAAATCCTGATTCCGAGGTCTTTTACTCAAAATTCACGCTTAGTCAGATTCTCCCAACTTTAAACTTCCGAATGAGACTTCTCTTTCCAATTCCACTCTGAACTTCCCGAATCTCAATTCCGACCACGCGTACGAGTCATAATACCTGAAGTGAAGTTGTTCAAGGCCTCAAATTGCCGAACGATGTGCTAGAGCTCAAAACGACCGGTCGGGTCGTTACACCAAAGGAAAGTACATTTTCTAACAAGCTCTTTGCTATCCTCTAACAGAAGCCTAGCCATAGGTGATATATCAGATATTCAAGTATCAACAAATTTCAACATATCCACCTGCCTAGTCATTATTTTCCTCCTAATCTTCTCCAACATAGTTATAATTGATTTATGCCTAGAAGTTAAAATCCATGAATTAAAGGTCTCACGCATATTATTTTCAACAACATCGCACTTGGAATGAACTTCAAAATATGCTCTAACCCATGAATTCAAAGCTGCAGCAAAACCCTACAAAATAATGAATTCACATAACTGCTACAATTTAAAAAATAAATACTAAACAAGACAAAGAAATAGGATTACCTTTTGCATATCTTCCATCACAGTCAATCCTTCTCCAGTTCCTAAGTGCAAATCATCTTTCAAGTAGTTGATGAAAAAACTCCAGCTCTGCTTTGTCTCTTGGTCCACAACTGCCCATGCTATAGGAAACATTTGTTGATTTCCATTCTTGCCAGCAACAACTAGAAGCTCACCTTTAGAAGCACCCTTTAAGAAACAACCATCAAAACCTATGATTCTCCTACATCCTTCTAACCAACCTTTCTTCAATGCATCAAAGCACACATAAAAGCAAACAAAGAGATTTTTTCCTGACTCAGTTTCACTGTCCATCCTTACCCAACACGAGCTATCAGGATTGGTCTATTTTATCATATCAGCATAATCACATAACCTTGCAAACTCCATATTCCAATCACCCATGGACTCTTTGAGAATACCCAGTTTAGCCCTATAAAAAATTGTTTTTCCAGCATACAGTCCTAGCTTGTCCCTGCACAACTTCTGTATTTTCCATATCCTTATGTGAGGCTGCTTAGCTATTTCATCTTTGAATTTCTTTACGACAAACTGTGAAGTACACAACTTATTCTTGTTTGAAGCATCACATTTGTATACTGGGTAGTAGTTCTTTACTTTAAAATCACCAGAATCTCTATCAATACAAGCATAACACACCCATTTGCATCTCTTTAATTTACACTTAGCCCTCACCCTATGTGGATCATTTGGTCTCAATTTAGTCTGCACCTTGTACTCAATTGCATAATTTGCTAATACTTTCCGAAACTCTATAGCATTCTAAAAAATCATCCCAAGTTCAAATATAGCAAGTTCACAATTAGGATCATACCTAACTTTTGTACTCCTCCTTCTTGTTGGTGTATCAACACCAGAAATAGCTTCAGGATCTAACTCTTCTGTGTTATCTTCACTATGAACCTCTGAACTATCAATAAACTACTCATCCCCACCTAAATTACCTACATATCTGGAAGCCTTGTTTCTTCCAATATCTTCAAATCCTCTATCAACACCTGCTTCTCCTAGTGGTATTTCCTCTGTTGCAATTGGTTTTTTCCTCTGCTTACCCTGCATCTTGCTTCTCCTTTCAGCCCTTAAAAATCTTAATTCGTCATCAACCTCTGAATCATCTTCTTCAGGAAGAACATCTTCTTGTGAGTCATTACTGCCAACATCTGATTGCACCCCATTTTCATCAACATTATGATCTTGTTCATCACCATTATGAGTTGGTTCAGCACCATTCAAATTTGATTGAGCGTCATTGAGATCTGAGATGTTTTCTAACTCTTCCTCAGGTGGCTCAATAGGTTTTTCAGTATTTATATTACTCCCAGGTGTTGCCCTACCTTTAAATTGGTCATTACCACCCCCACCTACTTCTGTCCCACATAAAAGACCAACTAAATTTTTGAGTACTTCAGGATGACTCACCACATGACGCAAATAAACATCCAAAATATCACCATGTTGTAAATATTTCACAAATTCAAATAATTGAAAATCATATACGACTTTGATAACTTCACTATTTTTTCCTTTTGACAAAAAAAACCCTTCGACAACTTCATACCCAAGGTTTTTAGCATAAACGGACAACTCAACAACACTGAAATGGTCTTTATCGATAGCAACAAAAAAGTCATCTAATTTCCCTTTGTATATTAGGGAAGGTTCTTTGATAAATGTAACCCCATGGTGAAAACGAGTTAAAATATAGTCATCCATAATATTCCCTTAGATAAAACGCCAGGACCAGCACAAAGGAAAACCCAAAAAAAACCCTAGCTTTATCAAAAACTTAAAAAAAGAAGCCCTAACTGCAACAATAGAAAATAAGGAGATATTGGACCTTTAAGCGTTGAAAATACCGTAAGACATCAGTAGAGGATAGTAGATACCAACACCATTGACGGAAAGTAGAAGAAGCTTGTTAAGTAATGGTGGTTTCTTTGATTCCATCGATGGAAAAAGGAACAGGGATAATTTTGTTTAGATCTTTTGTTTATTTGTGTATTTGATTGGAAATAAGACTATATAGGTGAGGTGGTCAATTAAATGATGTGACACGATTTTAATGGCTATTTGTTCCACGTAGCCAGAGATTGCAGACACGCGCTTGGTGAATTCATAAACCTGCATAAAACGTGTCTAATTGGTATATTATATGCCTACGAAATGAGTTCAGATGGAAAAAGGCCTAGTTTAAGTGTCTAAATGAAAAACGGTGCCAGCTTTAGGTGTCTCCGTATGTATTACGCCTATAATAAATAGAGAGGCAAAAGCACATTATTAAGACAAGTGGCATAACCACAAAAAGCTAAATGTCATTATTAAGACAAAATAAACTACCTTTTTAACTAAAATACTATTTTAAATTTTGAACTAATTGGTTATTCTATTTGAATTAATAAATATAGGTGTCTTATAATTAGCTATATTAAAAAACAAAAAATAAAAAAAATAACTACTCATTCAAATTGGGGAGTAGTTCAAGTTGGAGATTTAAAGTTATTTTAAAATTAAAAACGAAAAAATAAGAAAAACTTAAATTAGTTACAATAAAAAACAAAATATTAATAAAAAAAACTACTTATTCAAGTTGGGTAATAATTTCAAGTTGGAGTTTTGCAAATATTAGAAAAAAAAAAAAATTAGCTAAAATAAAAAAAATGAAAATATATATAATAAAAGAAACAAAAAAAAAACTACCCATTCAAATTGGGGAGTAGTTTCAAGTTGGAGTTTTACAAATATTCAAAAAAAAATATAAAATTAGCTTTAATAAAAAAATGAAAATATATAATAAAAATTATCCATTCAAATTTGGGAGTAGTTTCAAGTTGGAGTT
>ML341574.1:0-35269 GCA_005239505.1 Nicotiana paniculata | reverse complement strand
AAATGCGAGGTATATAATGCTTAAAATCACGAATTCTAGCCACACATCAATACTCATGCTACGCTTTTGTACTTAACTGTACAGGTTCTGAGGCTGGTGCATCTGGTTATCCGACCGAATTTCGATTCTGATCATAGTTGGACCTGAGTTCACGATGAGCTAATTCTCCTGAAGATCCTCGGCAGCACTATGGAGTTTCTTTTTCTTATTTCCCTTCTATTTCTTTAAGACAGTGGGACTGTATATTATATCTTTGCATATTCTGTTAGTATGCCCGTAGGACTTGTGACACTAGTTCCTGGCACACATGTGGTAGTTATTATGGATTTCGGGTTTGTATATTTATTTGCTCACGCCTTCTTTTGATAAATTTTGATTAAAACTGTCTAATTATCCTTTTCGATTTATGTTTTAAGCTTTAAAAACTTGGTATATGTTGAAATGTTTAATAAAACAAGAAAGAACCCTTAGTAAAATGAGTGTTCGCTTGCCCGACCTCGATTTTGGGTTCCCTCACGACCTGCGTTAGGATTTTGGGTCGTGACAATGTTGGTGACCCGTCTCATGTTTTGGACTTCAGCACAATTTAGCTCGAGGGTGATATGTCATATGAGGTAGAGCCAGTGGCTATTTTGGGTCGTCAAGTCAGAAAGCCGAGGTCTAAGGATATAGCTTCAGTGAAGGTTCAGTGGAGGGGACAACTGGTGGAGGATGCCACCTGGGAGATCGAGTGGGAGATGCAGAGCATATATCCTCACTTATTCGAGACTCCAGGTACGTTTCTAGACCCGTTCGAGGATGAACGTTTGTTTAAGAGGGGGAGGATGTAACGACCTGACCGGTCGTTCTGTGAGATTAGCTCTGTTTCCTCCGTTTCTTCTTTATCATATGTTTCTTAGCCTATGTATGTTGTGTTGGGTCGGTTGGTTCGGGATCGGAGTGGTCGTGGTGAGAGCTGAGACACTTAGTCTCTTAAATTAGCTTAATAGTTGAAAAAGTCAATGGGGAGTTGACTTATTGGTAAATGACCTCAGAATGCGGATTTTATGGCTCGGATAGCTTCGTTAGTTGAATTGGGATTTAGGAGTGTGTTCGGAATGAAGTTTTGATGTCCGGTGTAGAATTAGGCTTGAATTGGCGAAAGTTAATTTTTTGCGATTTTCGGTCGGTAGTAGAAAATAGGCTATCAGGGTTAGAATGGAATCCGGAAGTTGGAACAGGTTTGTAATGTCATTTTGGATATGTGTGCAAATTTTTAGGTCAATCGGATGTGTTTTGGTTGATTCAGAATCATTGGAAAAATTTAGAAGTTTCAAAGTTCATAGGCTTGAATTTGATATAATTTTGGTTCTTTCGTGTTGTTTTGTGTGTTTAAAAGGCTCCACTAAGTTTGAATGATGTTCTGGGGTGTGTTGGTAGGATTGGTTGAGGTCCCGGGGGCCTCAGGTGTATTTGGATGCTTAAACGGGAACTTTTTGGTCTTAAGGAGTCTGTTGTTTTCTGGTGTTTTAGCAGCAGTGATTTCTTCATTACGATCACGTGGATTCATCCGCGATCGCGTAGAGTAAAAGACTGGGCCAGGAAAATTGTTCTATGTGATCGTGTGATAAGGACTGCGATCACATAGGTTTCGCAGGTGAAGCAGTGCGATTGCGTGGACTTTGGTGCGATCGCATAGAGGTTCTGAGGCGCGTGTGTGGGATGGAGATTTGTTCTATGCGATCGCGTGTGTTGGTATGCGATCGCGTAGGGTGGTGTATTCTGTGCATCGTGATTGCGTGGCTAGAGTCGCGATCGCACTGAAGGGAATATAAGCGCTGGGCAGAATGTTTTAAAGCCCATTGTTGTGAAATTTTGTCCATTTTCCTCCATTGATAAGCGGGTTTAGAGCTATTTGAGAGGGTTTGAAGAAGAAATCAAAGGGGCTCACTTAGAGGTAAGGTTTTCAACTTCATAACTCGTTTCTATGTCTTTTTCTAAGTAATTAAACCGGAAAAGTTTTGAATTTAAACCAAAAATTTGGGGAAGTTAAGTGCATGGAATTAGATTTTTCTTTTGAGGATTTGAGTGCGCAATTGTGGTCCGATTTTTGTGTTCTTTGTATATATAGAATCTTGGGAGGGCAAGGATTCTAGTGATGTAAATTTTATCGAATTCCGAGACGTGGGCCCGGGGCTCGAGTTTGGCCGAATTTCGGGAATTGTGTCTAAATTGATAGTTTTCGATTGGGTTTTGTTCCTTTAACGTATATTGATGACGTTAATCTGGTTTTGGTTAGATTCGGAGCAATCGGGAGCCAATTCGAGGGGCGAGAGCATCGCGGATTAGTATTGTGGCCCGGTAGAGGTAAGTAATGGTTATAAATCTTGTCCTGAGGGTATAAAACCCCGGACTTCATATTTCTCACTGTTTTTAGAATGGCGCACATAACGGATGACGAGTATGTGGCACGCACTGATTTTTGGATTGGACTTGGTCCTCTCCGCGGCAACTATTGAGTTACATATTTTACTCTAAATCATATGTTAAATTGTGTTCTAAAGACTATTGCTATATTTGGGCTATAAGCCGTGTTTGGGGCCTCGTGCCAACTTGTTTATACCCCTTGGGGGATTTTTACTGCTATTTCCTCACTGTAGATTTATGATTTACACTCAGTCGTATTGTGCTTAACTGTTTTTGAAACTCAACCTTATTTACACTATTTTGAGATATAAAAATGATGTTTTGGGTCGAGTACCCCGTTTTACTGATACGCCCGAGGGGATTTTGAGAGGTTTTGACTGAGTGAGGTCGAGGGCCTGATTGTGAGGATATGATATGCCACGAGGTGGCTTGATATTAGCGCTTGGGCTGAAGGACCCCGTCCAGAGTCTGTACACACCCCCAGTGAGCGCAGGTACTTACTGAGTGCGAGTGCTGAGTGCTGAGTGCCGAGTGACGAGTGATTGGGAGGCATGAGTGACAGTGAGGTTGCCCGAGGGGCTGATACTGAGTGGCTGTGAGGTGATGAGTTATGTTCTGCCCGAGGGGTGATTTATGATTCATGTTTTTTCCCGAGGGGCTACTTATGATTTATTTCATTTTACACCAAATCCTTGAGTTACTTTTGTTTTTGATATTGTTGGAAAACACATTTTTCAATGGATTTTTCTGAAGTTGGCTTTTAAGGCATGTTGATTTCATATATCTATGTATATATTGTTGGAAAGAAAGGTTGTTCATATTGTGAACTGATGATATTGATTTTTATGTGTTTCTTGACTCTTAGACTTGATTTATTTTCATTACTATTGAGTTGGCGTACTTACATTAGTCCCTGCACCCATGTGTGCACATACAGGTACTGATACTTAGCGTTAGCCATCTATTCCGTGCGGAGCCGGAGTTTGGCATATAGAGGTAGCTGTTCAGCGTCCACAATATCTCTGTTTTCCCTTTTTATGTTGTACCTAGTTATTCGTTCAGAGGTTTTGTATTACAATAGTAGACTTTTAGTATATTTCTTAGATTCTCATGACATGTTGACTCCGGATTTCGGGATGGTTTAGATTGTTTAGCTGTTTATTTTGCCTAATGGATTCAACAATTCTATGTATATTTTATGAAATGTTGAAATAGGTTGGATTGTTGAAAGAAACTGTAATCATGTGATTATTGGCTAGCCTAGTTCCTCGATAGGCACCATCACGGTCAGTTTAGGATTTTGGGGTCGTGACATGGCAGGAACGAGGGAGTAGTTTGATTTATACGTGGAATTATATGGAATAAGGGAGTTCTTTTAATATATGCACTCTTTGCATGGAATAAAACAAAATGGGGTAATGCAATACTTATTCTTAAATGAGAAATGACTCTTGTATACCAAAAATGAAGTATGCCAGTAAAAAGCATGGGTTTAAGAAACGACACTAATCTTAAAAGGTGTAAGTGCCATCGTGATAGCATTGACACGCGAGTGTTGGAAGCTTATGGGCTATGGTTGTATACCTATGGTGCACCCATAAGTAGATAAAATCTAAAAAATTTTTTAGAGAACCATCACAAAGAACTCAATAGAGTTAATGAGTTGGTTAAAGTTAAGAAATGGAAACTTGAACCCCGGTATTCTAGAATGGATGGCCACGTAGTATTGTAAAATGGATGAAACTGGGATGAGCATTTATTTTCCATAGGGAAAATTTGTAAGAAATAATAGTTATCAAGTTTGGATCTTCGGGAACTCCAGAGTCACGAGTGAAAGTGGGGGTATTAATTGCTATATGATGAATAAATCTAGGACAAATATATTATTATTCTTTGGAAGGAATAAAGAACATTCCAGAATAATTTTAACAATTATAGGACACTAAGAGTCCTACGTGGACAAAAAATCATGTCTAGAAACAAGAATCGTGAAAGGCAACAAATTTATTTGAAAATATTGTTTATGAAAAAAAATATTCCAAGGCTACGAGTCGGAATGAACAAGTTTTGCAGATACCAAGTGGGAAATATAACTTCAATCTCATAAACTATGAGATATAGCCTTGATCAAGCTAAGAAATTATGGGAGCATGGAAATCAGTTATTCCTTATCTCAAAATTTTTTTTATTAAGGAAGTCCAATCACAGAGAGATTTTTGGTTTATTTGAAGATACTTTTTAGGTACAACTTGACGTATGCATGACTAAAGAAAATGCAGACATGTATAATATAGATATGGAGCTATGTGTAGTATCTATTATTGATATTGAATGGTATTCATATATGTTAATAGTTTAAAGTTTTAAAGATTTACATTTGATGCACTTATGATATACGTACGAACGAGTGGGGTCAATATGTCACATTATATTCTGTATTGTTGGTTGTTAAGTGATATTATTAGTGGTGCCCGTGTGGGGGCTTGTTCTGGGCAGGTTAAAGTTTTTGGATAGTCCTAGTTATAGAGGAAACTCTGCCGAATTTTTTAAGGGCCATAAGTAAGTTGATATTTTGGAAAGGAAGTATAAGACCCATGTAGTCATAAGTGCCTAAATAAAGGGGAGATAAAAGTATGGTAACTATATTCTTAGAAGTCACTTGTAAAACATTCGAGGACGAATGTTCTTAAGTGGGAGAGAATGTAGCACCACGGAAAATTTTGAAGTACTTAAGTGCTATTAAGAAAGTTGATGTTTGATAATTACATTATTTTGTGTGTAGAAGAGGACTATTAATATGATGGACATTAATTGGATATGATAATAAGTGTACGAGGCATAGTATAAGCGATGTGGGGTCTAAGGCATGCTCTTAGTCTGAGTCAAGTTGGAAATTACATGATAGACTAAAGTTCCAAATGAGTACGCACAATACCTAAAATTGGAAGAGAATATATACATATATATAAGGATTTATGTGATTGAAAATAATAAAATTCAAGGAAGTCGAGTCTAGTTTCTAACCCTTCAAACCGTTCGTCATTTGGACACACCTACAAGAAGTTATGATAAAATTACCAAAGGCTAGTAGTGAAGTACTGCCATAGCGTTCGGGTCCATGTCCGGGCTTCGACGGGGAGTGAAGTGGGGATGCGAAGCATCTGTGGCCTCATCCGAAACCCGAAAATTTGGGCCTACAAGTACAAGGTTGGGTGAAAGCATATTTTGGAGCTAGGATTTGGTTCTTTCATGGCGGATTCGACCTTTGGGACAACTTAAGAATACAAGGTGAGTTCTTATCTATATTTTAAGTTAATAACATCCTATTAACACTAGTGTTAACATCATTCAATCTTTGAAATCCCTACAATCTTTCAAGTTATTCAAGAATACCAAATTCTCCAAACATTGGATTTTTGAGGAAAAGCTTCAAGAAGGTAATCTAATTCTTCAAACTCATTTCTTATGATTCGATGAGAGTAGTTATAATATTTGTTTCAAGTTGTTACAGTTGGATAATTGAATTTAAAACCCTAGTTCACGACATAAATAGTGTTTTTGAAAAACTGGGGAAGATGAAAAGTGTTCTTAGAAATGAAATTAAAGGATGTGATGAACCTATGGAATCATTTTCTAGCTAAATTGAAAGTGTTCAACTAAGTAATCACCAAATTAGTAATGTTGGTTAATGAAGACGATGAGTAGTAATTTGGCGGTATTGGAGAATTAATGTATTATCATTGATGACTTCAAAAGGGTATTAGTTGATAAGAGTGGAGTTGATTATGCTAGTAAGTGAACATATTCGGCGATTTGAGTTGTTGGAGGTTAGTAGTCAACTTATGAGCCATAAATGGATATTGGTCAATATTTTAGGTCATATTTTGAAGTAATTGGGATATCGACTTGTTGGTGATGCTTGAGCATTTTACTCAAGGTTGGAACGATGGAAGAAGATTGAAATCTTGTGAATGTCAATAAAGTAAAAGTGAGGTAAGTTGATTAAAACTTACTGTTCTTGAGGGATTTTCTCTATAAGCATGTTACGAGTTAAGGCTTAGGTTGCTTGCAAATGTGTTGTCGTGCTTGTGGGAAAAAAAAGTAAGAATGTCTCCTAAAACTAACCCTGTCGTGATGGCGCCTAGCGTGGTACTAGGCAAGCCGACACACTGCCAAACCCAATCAATATATTCATTTTTAAGACTAAACCAAAGCTATTTAACAATAAATCTGCATAAGGAGTTTAAATCAAAACAACAGTGCCGAAAGAAAGCCCGACATCGGGGTGTCACTAGTCATGAGCATCTACTACAACCGTATGATAACATCAAGAATAACATAGCCTGGAAATAACTGAATACAACTAAGGAAGGATAACGGGGGAGAAAAGCAAGGCTGCAATCGCTAGGCAGATACCTTACTAACTCTGATGGACCTGCCAGTAAGTAATCAACACCTGCTACCGGTTTTAGAAATACCTGGATCTGCACACAAGGTGCAGGGAGTAATGTGAGTACGACAACTCAGTAAGTAATAAAAGTAAATAGAGCATGATCAGTAGTGACGAGCAATAAAACATATACAGTTCATATTATGAACTCTCAGTAAAATAATGTAGGCTTTTAAAATCAGGGTTTTGAATCAACTAAGCTCATTTAAATCCAGCTTCAGTAAAACCATTTAAAACATCTTTCAACAGTTTTCAACAAAGTGATGAAACAATGATTAAAAATGATGAAAACATAAACTGCCCCTCGGGAAAAACTCACTCGTATACAGCCCCTAGGTTAACATAAATCAAGAATAGCCCCTCAGCGAACATCACTCGTGAACAGCCCCTCGGGCAACCATGAATTATAAACAGCCCCTTGGGAAAACCTCACAGTCACTCATATACAGCCCCTCGGGCAAAACATCATATCACTCACTCAGGGTACTCGCACTAACTGGGGTGTACAGACTCCGGAGGGGCTCCTACAACCCAAGCACTATAAGAAGCCACCTCGTGGCATAAATCAATCAGGACCTCGGCCTCATAAGAAGACACCTCATTGCATAAATCAATCAAGCCCACAACCTCATAAAAATCATTAATCAATAACAGCATGTTGCAGCGTGCAGCCCGATCCCATAATATCCTCACAACATAGGCCCTCAGCCTCACTCAGTCAGAAACCTCTCAAGCCACTCGGGCTATCAGAAAAACAGGGTGCTCAGCCCAAAATATCATTTTATGCATCAAAACGGAGTAATAAAGACTGAGTTATGAAATCAGTAAACACAGTATGACTTAGTATAGATCTTAAGTCAAAAATAGTGAGAGGATAATAAGAATAAACCTTTAAGGGTCCAAACAGCTCTGTCACAATGCCCAAATATGGCATTCAACCCAATTTATAGGAAATTATTTCTAAAACACATAAGTATCATATAATTTAAGTCAAATACGCAACTTTATAGTTGCTACGGGATGGACCAAGTCACAATCCCCAAGGGTGTACGCCCACACGCCCGTCACCTAGCATGTGCGTCACCTCAAAATAGTAAAACAATGTGAAATCCAGGGTTTCATACCCTCAGGACTAGATTTACAATCATTAATTACCTCAATCTGAGCAAAATCCTATTATGAAATGCCTTTGCCCCTCGAATCGGCCTCCAATCGACCCGAATATAGCCACAGTTAATTCAATTCAATCAATACTAATTATAGGAATTAATTTCGTATGAAAATACTATTTTTTCCAACAAAATCAAAAATTTAAATCAAAATCGCCCGTGGGGCCCATGTCTCGGAATCCGACAAAACATACAAAATCCGATAACCCATTCAACCACGAGTCCAACCATACCAAAATTACTAAATTTCGATAACAATTCGGCCTCCAAATCTTCAAATCTTATTTTTAAATCCCTAGGTCCTAATCCCCAATTTACACCTCAAAAACATGAAATCGAATCGGATTTTCGATGATAATTCAATAATTATGGAGTAGAAATGATCATAAGTGAATTACCTCAAGATTCCCATGATTTCTTGCTAAAAAAATTGCCCCAAGCCGTGTTCTTTCACCAAAAAACGTTAAAATGAGCACACAAAAAAAACAGAACAACATTAAAAACCCAATTCTAGTCACTAAAAGAAAATTTCTGTCGCTAAAAGTGTCAAATCTGGTCGCTAACGGTGCACACCAGATCTGAAGCACCATCAGTCTTTAATTTCACTTAAAGGGCTCTAACTCCATCATACAAACTCGGAATTCGATGATTCTTGTTCCTATGAGTCACAAATAATAATATGAACATAGTCCTTCAATCGAAAATCAATTCGGAGCTCATTTGCTTAGTGCGATACCCATTTCGCTCGCTAAAACAATTAACTCATGTTTCGCGTTAAAAACCCAACGCGACTTGATGAAATTAGACCAAACTTTCCAAATCACTCCTATAATTCATTATCAAAATCCCGGAAGTCTCAAAATCAAATTTCAATCTCTACAACTAAAATCGAGCCTTTGGATCATTACATGCTTATGCTCAAAATGACAAAATCTTCCAAGACCTCTTCCAAAACTTATCCGGGCCTCATGGGACCCCAAACAAGTATACTAACAAGTCCCATATTATGACACAAACTTAGTCGATGCCTAAAATTACATCAAACAATTCTAAAACAATGAATCACACCCCAATTCAAGCTTAATGAAATTAAGAACTTCCAACTTCTATATTCGATGCCGAAACCTATCAAATCAAGTCCGATTGACCTCAAATTTTACATACAAATCACAAATGAAACTACGAACCTATTCCAACTTCTAGAATTCCATTCCGACCCCGATATCAAAATTTCCACTGCCGACCAAGAAACACCAAACTTCTAATTTCGCCAATTCAAGCCTAATTCTATCACGGACCTCCAAATCACATTCCAAATGCGCTCCCAAGTCCAAAATCACCTAACGGAGCTAACCAAATCATAAAAATCCCAATCCGAGATTGAATACTAAAAAGTCAAAACATGGTAAAACCTTTCAAATTTAAAACTTAAAGCTGAGAATTGTTCTTCCAAATCTATTCCGATTATCCTGAAAACCAAAATCGACGATTTACATAAGTCATAATAAATCATACGGGGCTAGTCATGCCCGAGAACTTGCGAGCGAAGTGCAAATGCTCAAAACGACTGGTCGGGTCGTTACATCCTCCCCCATATAAACATACGTTCGTCCTCGAACGTGCCCATAGTTGTTCCAAAAACCCAATCAATTTGTAACCTTACCATGCACATACCCGGGGGGTGATCCCACCTCACCCTATCCCATATAGGTTCGATAACACAACATAACTAAAATTTCACAATTCACCCTAGCACATAACCTTAGAACCAATTTTCAACTTTCGAAATTGTCTATAAGATCAGAATCTCACATCTACACACTGCATAAGTCTGAACACGCTTTGTCAAACCATAACCGAAATTCAAGATGAAAATCACATGATATACCACACAACTCAAACACTCATAGACATAACTTCTAATAACAACAGCTGCTCAACCAACCCAATTTCGGTAATAAAACTCTTATCAAACCAAAGCCTCATTCCAACACTTTCGTATACTGCCAGTGATGAATGAAACACGCAGAAAATCTTAACCATTCCTCAGATCAACCAGTCATGGAGCTCCCTCTCCTTCGGCAAGGACCATAGTAAATTTTTAAGCCGAATCCCGATATTATCCTTACAACATGCTGAAATCGAATCCGATAGTATTCATTATAGATCCCAATGACCTTTTCTCATCCAACACGACTACTCTAGTGACATGACACATCTATATAATCTAAAGCACAACCCGCGCGACCCGTGCACCAATAAGAAATATTTCAAATGTACTCAAATCATGGAAAAATGACTCGAATAAGAGATTTGTACCACAAGCTCACCGGTACCACTACAACACAATGATGAGAACCTATCACACATCCTAGAACCAGAACAAACGAATCTAACCCAAAGGATCATACCACTACATAACTTCGTTGCAATGCGCGACCCTATCCAAACACTGGTCCCATGAGACACCTCAAGTCACCATGCTCAAAATCATCAACCATGCGCAATTTGATGTCTACTACCAAAAGTAAATCACCATAACCACGGAGAAGAAAATGATGCAATGCCATGCTAGCCCGCAACAATATATCCAATGCGCAATCAATCATGCAACACCCATAAAGAACCGCATAGAACCGCTATAAATCCCAAATAGAACCGCATCGTATGTGCATATAACCAACAATCACAACTCCTCGCAACACAGAAGGTAACTCATAGATCACTCCAGAACACGAATAAGCTCAATGACAATTGAATGGCACATCTCTCAACAATAGCAATTCGGAGTCAACAATTCCGACCCGGTGCAGAACACACATTCATACTAGGCCTACCAATGAATCCTAAATCAACTCTGGTCACCCCCAAAAGATAGATAACTCTCTGAAAGTTCACAATGACTGAATCATGGCACATACTAACATCTGAAAAGCTTTGTTTGCATCTTCAAAGTCCACAACCACAAAATAACCTGAAATAGTGATTAAAAATGATGAAAACATAAACAGCCCCTCGGGCAACATAAATCAAGAATAGCCCCTTGGTGAACATCACTCGTGAACAGCCCTTCGGGTAAACATGAATCATAAACAGCCCCTTGGGCAAACCTCACAGTCACTCATATACAGCCCCTCGAGCAAAACATCATATCACTCACTCAGGGTACCCGCGCTAACTGGGGTGCACAGACTCCGGAGGGGCTCCTACAACCCAAACACTATAACAAGCCACCTCGTGGCATAAATCAATCAGGCTCACGGCCTCACAAAAATCATGAATCAATAAAAACATGATGCAGCGTGCAACCCGATCCCATAATATCCTCACATCATAGGCCCTTGCTTCACTCAGTTAGAAACCTCTCAATCAACTCGGGTTATCACTAAAACAGGGTTCTCAGCCCAAAATATCATTTTATGCATCAAAAGGGAGTAATAACGACTGGTTATGAAATCAGTAAACACAGTAGGACTGAGTATAGATCTTAAGTCAAAAATAGTGAGAGGATAATAAGAAAAAACCTTTAAGGGTCCAAACAGCTCTAGCACAAGGCCCAAATATGGCATTTAGCCCAATTTATAGGAAATTGTTTCTAAAACACATAAGTATCATATAATTTAAGTCAAATACACAACTTTATAGTTGCTACGGGATGGACTAAGTCACAATCCCCAACGATGTACGCCCACACGCCCGTCACCTAGCATGTGCGTCATCTCAAAATAGTAAAACAATGTGAAATCTGAGGTTTCATACCCTCAGTACTAGATTTACAATTATTACTTACCTCAATCCAGGCAAAATCTTATTCTGAAATGCCTTTGCCCCTCGAATCGGCCTCCAATCGACCCGAATCTAGCCACAGTTAATTCAATTCAGTCAATACTAATTATAGGAGGTAATTCCTTATGAAAATACTAATTTTTTCAACAAAATCCGAAATTTAACTCAAAATCACTCGTGGCGCCCACGTCTCGGAGTCTGACGAAACTCAAAAAATCCGACAACCATTCAGCCACGAGTCCAACCATACAAAAATTACTAAATTCTGATAACAATTCGTTCTCCAAATCTTCAAATCTTATTTTTAAATCCCTAGGTCCTAATCCCCAATTTACACCTCAAAAACATGAAATCTAATCGGATTATTCGATGATAATTCAATAAATTTGGAGTAGAAATGATCACAAGTGAATTACCTCAATATTCCCCATGATTTCTCTCTCAAAAAATCGCCCCAAGTCGTGTTCTTTCACCGAAAAACGTTAAGATGAGCAAAAAAAAATAGAACACCATTAAAAACCCAATTTTGGTCGCTAAAAGCCAATTCCCGTCACTAAGCGTGTCAAATGTGGTCGCTAAAGGTGCACACCAGATCTGATGCACCAGCAGTCTTTAATTTCACTAAAAGGGCTCTAACTCCATCATACAAACTCAGAATTCGATGATTTTTGTTCCTATGAGTCACATATAATAATACGAACATAATCCTTCAATCTAAATCAATTCGAAGATCATTTTATCAGTGCGATACCCATTTTGCTCGCTAAACATTTAACTCATGTTTCACGTTAAAAACCCAATCTTCACTTGATGAAATTAGACCAAACTTTCCAGATCACTCCTATAATTCATTATCAAAATCCCGCAAGTCCCGAAATCAAATTTCGATCTCTAGAAATAAAAATGAACCTTTGGATCATTACATGCTTATGCTCAAAACGACAAAATCTTTCGTTGATCCCAAACGCACACGCAAGTATACGCGGTCGACAAGTAATATAGGATTGTAAGTCTAGATATCCTACCCATAGGGACTTGTGATTAACTATTAACTAAATTAAATCAAACAATTAATCTATTTGAGCGATTTTCTAAAGTTATGATTAATTTAACTACAACTAATCTAGCGTAGCAAACAAAGAGATTAAAGGAATCAACGACAAGCTTAAAGACGAATTCAATGTAAGTGAATATTCTAGAGTTATGGGTTAGATTACAATCCAGTTGAGTTTTCCACTTAAATCATCTAATTAATTTTTCTGGTTTATTGGTTGACAGCGTTAATATTACTCGTAGCCTTCTCCCGAAGTACTACTTGTCTATCCAAGCTAACCTAACGCCTATAGTACTATGAAATTAGGATTAACAAGAACACATTAATAATTTCAATATAGTAACCAAGAAAGGCGTCCAAACCGCAAATCCGCCCCCTCCCCCCACAGTTAATATCTTGCTCTACTCAATATTATATGCAATCTAGAATTCCCTCTCGCGAGTTCAATCCTAGATTCGTAGATAGTATTCAATTGGTGATCAAGAAATCAAATGATTAACCGCAAGATTGAATAAATAAACCAATATGATAAAATAATAAGAACAATTCAAGCTTCCAACTATAACGTTCTTGTAGCACCCAAAACTCTAGAACAAAGAAACTATGAAATTAAAGGAAGAGAAGAGAAAAGAAGAAAAATTAAGGAGAAATCCTCCTCCAAGCGTGGTGTATGTCCCCCGCGTCTGTTCTCCTTCAAAATATGTTAGATCTTCTCCAAATTAGGTTTAGTCTTGCTTTTATACGTGTTGGGTAGGTCTAGGGCCAAAATAACTGTGTCTCGGGAGAAGTTGGAGAAGTTTCACGCCACCGGTGCCCTGCCCAGTGCTAGGCGCCATCTATGGCGCTGTGGCTAGGAGTATTCTGGTTCTGGCGCCAAAGATAGCTCAAGGCGCTTCATGTGGCGCTGCACTGCTCAACTTTCCTGTTTTCGTCCGTTTTGGCTCTAATTTCACACATTTCACCCCTGATTGCCCCCGGATCATTCCTACATATAAAAATACCTCAAATTAATATAAATCTACACATTTCACATCCTAAATCCACGAAACAAAAGTAAAACATGAGGCGATATACACACAAATATATATACTTTAAGCAAAACATCAACACCCCACACTTAAGACTCTTGCGCGTCTTCAAGCAATGGGACTAACAACTACACTCCAACAACACAGATCTCAACTATAGAATATGTACTTAGTTTGTTTTTCAACATACACTCTACCAATGACCATGGTTGATAGCAACAATTAAACTGTAGCATATGCAATCACTTACACTTCCCTTTACTTATGCCATTCTTCATATATTCACATCAAAGACAACAAGCTAATAACAATACTAGCCTCAAAATCAGACTCAATATCACAGTGCATTCAGGGCTTCAATACCCAACATCGAAGAAGTGTAATAACATTACCTATCCCTCGTAAAACCATATGCCCTCACAATAATAACAAGATAATAAGTTGAATCCACACATTTGAATATCATGATCAAATATAGCTTAAGGAATCATATATATCAAAGAAAATCTCATTCTCGCTAAGAAGTCACATGCTTGTAAAAAGTACTATATGCTTGCCCATAATGTAAATCTCCACTAATGTAGGCTCACTCGATCTAAAAATCAGTTAGGAGTTTTTCATAGTTGTAATGTGAGATAAGGGATGGGTAGGATATATTTAGGATTAGTGGTTCACCCTCATAAGCACTTTAACACATCACATAATAAACTCCAGTGCAAATTATTCAATCCACTTCAAATTCACAAACAAGATCACTCCCTAAAATTATTCCCTCTTTCTTTAAGCCCTACTTTAATTTATACCCCACTAGCAAGAACAAGACAATAATTTATTTCTCTAGATTTTTTCCTCTCTTTTTTTCGAATTTTTCTTTCTTTTTCTTTTTTTTTCTTTTTTACTAGTCTTTCCTTTTTCAATTTCCACTAGTGGTGTATTCTTTTACAAAACAAGTGCATTTTTCTTGTTCAGTTGGTTCCCCTAAAATGTCACACCACACTTAGTCCTTACTTCTTCTAGTGCTCATTTCACGATTAAAGTTCTATAAGAGGTAATAGGATCAAAATAATGTCAATTAAGAATAAAAGGGTATATGCATGTAATAGGGGTACCAATTCAAAGTTTATAGGCTCAAAAGGGTTAACCAGGGATAGATTTTATTTGTAATAATCAATTATGCTCAAAAAGATCAAAGGAAGCCTAAAATCATTTTTCAAACCGACCATCGCCTAAAATTTCGCTTCAACTCACATAATGGGCAAGTTCTAGACTCAATCACAATAACATGGACTACACAAATCTCACTTCACACATGGCAGATGACTCACTAAGGACGGTCTCATTCCGACTCAAAAGCAATGCAAGTGTTCACGGAGCCACAATACATTAAGCATTAAGAACAAAGTGAATATAAGTCAAGCAAAAGAGACATAGGCGTCACAAAACATGCTATCCAATTTCATTATGGCATCATGAACAAATTCAAAACAATGGGAAGATACTCCACATGGAAAGCTTAAATATGCTACTATTAAACAAGTCAAAAGAGTCTAAGTTCATCAATATTCCTCCTTTTATTTCCTAATTTACTAATCTACTCTAAAAAATGACTACCTGATTCAAACTACATCCCATGTAAAAGAACCGATGCACAAAGAAAAACCATGGGGGATTATTGCTACCTAAAGAAAAATAAGAGAATGTATTTTTGGGTTTTTCTATTTTTTTATCCTTTTTTATTGGACTTTAATCCCTCAAGAAAGTTGTCTACAAATCCATCCTCGGGAAAAGTTCAAATTTCAAAAAAAAAAAAAAATGCATTTCTTTAACAAAATCTATTACACTAAGAACGAGTACTACAACTAAGCTAAGATAGCATAGAAAATCACCAAAACGATCTCCTCACACCACACTTAAAATTTTGCAAATGTCCTCAATGCACACTATAAAATAACAAGAAGATAAAAGAGACTCCCTGGTAGGTCAAAGGCCGAAGAATCAGCAGCTCACGGGATACTCAGACTTCTCCCATGTTTGATCCCTTGTGTGAGTACCTCACACTTAGTTTACACCACATGTTCTATTTTGCATTTCCCTATTGGCTTTGACTTCCTGCTCGTACTGCTACAAAGTACAAAAACAATACCACAAAAAAAATATCACAATAAAAAAAAATAAAAAAAAAAGGAACAAGGAAAAATAAAATCGGGTTGCCTCCCAACAAGCGCTTGATTTAACGTCGCGGCACGATGCCATTACTTTCACCATTTTTCCTTCCACTTTCAGAATATAAATTGTGCCCCCAGTTTTGCATCAACTTTTCTATCACGTTCCTGGGGCGGTGGTATAAAAATAAAGGAACCAAGCAATAGATATCGCATCTTGGACTTCTTGGCCTTTAAGTGAGGGATGTCATTTTTGTCTTTTTGGTATGGAAATTTTCAAGATATAAGCACTTTGTTCCTCATATATTGACTCCTCCATATGCTCGAATAGATCAATACCCATGTCACCAACCAAATACAATGCTGAAAAGTGTTTAGAATGAGGTCTGATACGCTCAAACTCCAGAATTGCATTATTTTTGACATCCTCAATTTTTCACTATTCATCAACCTTGACATCATTAATAATATTTTAGTCGAATTGTTGGAATTCCTCTTTCCGATTCATAAGTTGGCTAGTATCTACAACAATTGGTTGTAGGGCATCAGACTCCTCAACCTTTTTATTCAATTGAGCCTGCAGGTCATGGATATCTGAGCCAAATTGGCCCATCTCTTGCCTGAGCTCAGTTCTTCCTTCTATCAGTTGTTCTGTCATATTTGAAAGACCATCATGGAGAAACTCATGAGATTTTATCAGTTGGTCTTGTCCCTCTAGCTAATATTGGCTCACAATATTTACTTCTTCAAAATAATCTTCTTGTGGGAACTCGCTCTCTTCGTCGAGTTTAGGTTCTTCTTGGAAATTGGCCATTAATTCGTCAATTCTAGCATGCAGCCTTTTGATCGCTAAGGCGTCAAGAAGTTGTTGCTTCGCTACTTGCCTCATCATGTCATGTTGCTCGGCTACTGCTTGCCTCATCATGTCCTGTTGCTCGGCTACTTCTTGCCTCATCATGTCCATAATACGAGCCTCACTTTCAATATCCTCCACTTCCTTGCTCCTATCAAACTCATAAACATTAACATCAATATAAGAGCTCTGAGAAGGATAATAAGAATAAGGACAACCATCCCAATGGCCACCTTGACCACCACACACATTACGAAAATTCCACACATCAGATTGAGATGCACAATTTTGCCACATGTGTGGTCTTCCACAATATGGACAAGGATGTCCATAATAAGAATAACCATTATTCGACCACTTATCATTCCAAGATTCCATATCAACAAAGATAGTAAATATTAAACTAAGATACAAATAAAAATAAAACTTGAATAGGAAAAAAATAAAAATCTAATCTCGTAGAATAGTTAATTTTCAAGTCCCCGGCAACGGCGCCAAAAACTTGTTGCTCCCAAACGCACACGCAAGTATACGTCGTCGACAAGTAATATAGGACTGTAAGTCCAGATATCGTACCGACATGGACTTGTGATTATCTATCAACTAAATTAAATCAAATAATTAATCTATTCAAGCGATTTTTTAAAGTATGATTAATTAACTACAACTAATCTAGCATAGAAAACAAAGAGATTAAAGGAAACAACGATAAGCTTAAAGATGAATTCAATGTGAGTGAATATTCTAGAGTTATGGGTTAGCTAGCAATCCCATTGAGTTTTACACTTAAATTGTCTAATTAATTTATCTGGTTTATCTATTGAAATAGGATTAACAAGAACGCATTAATAATTCTCGTATAGTAACCAAGCAAGGCAATTAGGTATAATCTTATCCTAACCGCAAATCCGCCTCCCCTCAGAGTTAAGATCATGCTCTACTAAATCTTATATGCAATCTAGAATTCCCTCTTCCGAGTTCAATCCTAGATTCGTAAATAGTATTCAATTGGTGATCAAGAAATCAAATAATTAAGCGCGAGATTGAATAAATAAACCAATATGATAAAATAATAAGAACAATTCAAGCTTCAAACTACAACGTTCATGTAGCACCCAAAATTCTAGAACAAAGAAACTATGAAATTAAGGGAAGAGAAGAGAAGAATAACTAAGGAGAAATCCTCCTCCAAGCATGGTGTGTGTCCCCAACATCTTTCTCCTTCAAAATATGTTAAATCTCCTCCAAATTAGGTTTAGTCTTGCTTTTATATGTATTGGGTAGGTCTAGGGCCGAACTAACCGTGTCCCGGGAGAAGTTGGAGAAGTTTCACGCCATCGGCGCCCTGCCCAGCACTAGGCACCCTCTACGGCACTGTGGCTTGGAGTATTCTGGTTCTGGCGCCACAGACAGCTCAAGGCGCTGCCTGTGGCACTACACTGCTCAACTTTCCTGTTTTCGTTCGTTTTGGCTCTAATTTCGCACATTTCGCCCCCGATTGCTCGTGGATCATTCCTACACATAAAAACACTTCAAATTAATATAAATCAACACATTTCACATCGTAAATCCATGAATAAAAAGTAAAACATGAGGCGATGTACACACAAATATATATACTTTAAGCAAAACATCATCTTCCAAAAACTCTTCCAAAACTTATCTGATCGTCATGGGACCCCAACCAAGTATACTAACAAGTCTCATAATATGACACAAACATAGTTGATGCCTCAAATTACATCAAACAATGCTAAAACCGTGAATCACATCCCAATTCAAGCTTAATGAAATTAGGAACTTCCAACTTCTATATTTGATGCCGAAACCTAGCAAATCAAGTCCGATTGACCTCAAATTTTGCACACAAGTCACAAATGATACTACGAACCTATTCCAACTTCCATAATTCCATTGCGACCTTGATATAAAATTTTCCACTGCCAACCGAGAAACACAAAACTTCCAATTTCGCCAATTCAACCCTAATTCTACCACGGACCTCCAAATCACATTCTGTACGCGCTCTCAAATATAAAATCTCCTAACGGAGCTAACCAAATCATAAAAATCCAAATCCGAGATCGAATACTAAAAAGTCAAAACTTGGTCAAACCTTTCAAATTTAAAGCTTAAAGGTGAGAATTGTTCTTCCAAATTTATTCCTATTATCCTGAAAACCAAAACCGATGATTTACATAAGTCATAATACATCATACGGGGCTAGTCATGCCCGAGAACTGGCGAGCAAAGTGAAAATGCTCAAAACGACCGGTCGGTCGTTACAAAAACTTATGTATTGATAAGAGTTAAATATTTGAGTGCTAAAGATATGATTTCATGGAAAGTATTTCTTTTAAAAATTGATAAATAGAACAGCACTTGCGGTATCTTTCAAAGATTGATGTTATATTGCTAAAGGCTTTAACATGTAAAAGGTTATTTCTTTAAATTTTATTCAAATAGCTTAGATTTTCTATAAATGCTATGATTTGATAAAAATAGATCATTTGAGGCTACTATGCTATGAATCTATTTTTGAAGTACCAAATGTTTTGGGAGTTACTTGTGTTCATCGAGATTGACTTCAGATATATTGTGTTTGTCGTCATGAAACTACATGTGCCGGTGTAGGCGTAGATGGCCACTTTGTGATATAGACTATGGCAGAGTGCTCTCCCTCGATATAGTACTATTTTGTGCTATTCTTTGCATGGATGAGTCGATTCGTACGGCACTACGATAAGACGGCCTGAGATAGAAGGGTATATGATTCTTGCCTCTAGGTACATGACCTAGTTGACCTTCTTATATCTGTGATGGTATAGTACACCCCGTGAAAGGCAAGGATGATTTTCTTATGTTTAGGCCTAAGGAGCCGAAATTTATTTCAATAAATTAAAGAAAATGGAATGATTTTGTATGATTTTATCCAAAATCTGGGGTTGACATAAATGTTTTAAAAGTTTATATTGTGGGTTATATTTCACTTGGATTTTATTTAAAAGGACAAAGATCATGAATTGATAAAATTTCTTATCATTTAATATAAATTATTGATGCATTATTTTTATAAATTTTGTCCCAAGAATTTAAGTTAGAGAGAGTCTATGGAACTTATTGAGTACCATTGTGGTGTACTTAGCCCTTAGGGTCCCCCCTCCAGGGTCCCACTTACTTTACATGGTTCAGGATGAGGTATGATACGTGGCATGCGGTTAGGGGTAGGATGACTCTCTTCATGAGGTATATGATGAGGCACCACTCCTTTTTCGTGGTAGCTATCATGTTGTTTCTTAATTTATGTTAGTCGGGTATTGACCCAAGTGTTTAATTATATTCTTTGGTATAGATGCTCCATAGAAAGTTGTGAAAGGTTGTAGTAACGGGGTTGTACACGACATTCATGAAAGTATATTTATTTTACATATTCTCATTATTATTATCATGAAATAGGTCATGTGTGATTTTGAATTGGAAAATAGTTTATCATTTATCTTGAAAATGTATATGATTTTTAAGGAGATTCCGAAGATAAATTGGTTTTCATGCATATGATTTGGGTGCATCACATGGTTTGTTTTTCTCGGGTCGGATAGTGTGCCGGGTGCCGGCCACGTGGTTTATGATCGTGACACATTCCTAATGTAACGACCCGACGGGTCGTTTTGAGAAATTAAGCTCCGTTCGGTGGAATGAGGTCTTGAACAGCTTCACTTTGTCTACATCGACCTACGTGCGCGGTTGGATTCAGTTAGCGGATAATCCAGTTTCGAATTGGAAGGAAAATTTATATTTTTGAAGCTTAAGTGATGGAAGTTGACTGGGGGTTTGACTTTTGAGTAAATGGCCTCGGAATGAGTTTTGGGTGATACCAACAGCTTTGTATGATGATTTTGGACCTAGGCGCGCGTCCGAAAATGGTTTTGGAGGTCCGTAGAGTAATTTGTGGTAATTCGGCGAAAGTTAGAATTCCGGCGATTTCGGCCGATAGGTGAAATTTTGATATCGAGCTCGGAATGAAATTCTGGGAATGGCTGTACGTCAGTTGTGATATTTGTGACTTGTCTGCAAAATTTGGCGTCATTCCGGGTTGAATTGATAGGTTTCGGCACGAGTTTTGATATTTGAAGATTTGAGAATTTATAAGTTTGATTTTTGGTTTGATTCATCGTTTCGGCGTTGTTTTATGTGATGTGAGACCTCGAACGTATCCGTGATAGGTTATATAACTTGTTTGTGTGTTTAGACGGGGTCCCGGGGGCCTCGGGTGTGTTTCAGATAGGCTTCGGGTCAACTTTCCCTCATTTTTGCACTATTGAACCTGTCTTCTGGTTTCCTTCTATGAGATCGCATATAAGTAGTGTCACGAGCCCAAATCCTAAACCGGTCGTGATGGCGCCTATCATGGGACTAGGCTAGTCGATAATCACAAAATTACAGTTCCTTTCAAAAAATCCCAACCATTTTTAAACATTTCATAAAGTATATAGAATTACTGAATTCATTAGGCAAAATAAACAGCTAAATGGTCTAAACCATCCCTAAAATCCGGAGTCAACATTTCATGAGCATCTAAGAAATATACCAACAAGTCCACTATTATATTATAAAACCTCCGAAGGAATAACTAGATACAACAAAAGAAGGGAAAATAGAGATGATGCTAACGCTCAGTATCAGCACCTGAATCAACACACGGGGGTGCAGGGAGTAATGTGAGTACGCCAACTCAGTAGTAATGAAATAAATCAAGTCTAAGCAGCAAGAAACACATAGAAATCAATATGATCAGTTCACGATGTGCACAACCTTTCTTTCCAACAGTATATACATAGATATATGAAATCATCATGCCTTAAAACCAACTTCAGAAAAATCCTTTGAAAAGTGTGTTTTCCAACAATTTCAGAAATAAAAATAACTGAAGTATTTAGAGTAAAATGAAATAAATCATAAGTAGACCCTCGAGAAAAAACATGAATCATAAAACACCCCTCGGGCAGAACATCACTCAGCACCTCACAGCCACTCAGTATCAGCCCCTCGGGCAACCTCACTATCACTCATGCATCCCAATCACTCATCACTCGGCACTCGGCATTCAACACTCGCACTCAGTAGGTACCTGCGCTGACTGGGGGTGTGTACAAACTCCGGAGGGGCTCTTTCAGCCCAATCACTAATATCAAGCCACCTCGTGGCGTATCATATCCTCACAATCAGGACCTCAGCCTCACTCAATCAGAATCTCTCAAAAAGACCCTCGGGCATATCAGTAAAACGGGGTACTCGACCCAAAAGATCATTTTATATCTTAAAATAGTTTAAACAAGGCTGAGTTTCGAAAACAGTAAGAACAATATGACTGAGTGTAAATCATAAATCAGCAGTGAGGAAATAGCAGTAAAAAGCCCCCAAGGGGTCTAAACAAGTCGGCACGAGGCCCCAACATGGCGTATAGCCCAAATATATCAATAGTTTTAGAACAAAATTTAAGATATGGTTTAGAGTAAAAATACGCAACTCAATAATTGCCTCGGAAAGGACCATATCCACAAATCAGTGCGCGCCGCATACTCGTCATCCGACATGTGCGCCATTCTAAAAACAATGAGAAATATGGAGTACAGGGTTTCATCTTCAGGACAGGATTTATAACCATTACTTACCTCTAGCAGGCCATAATACTAATTCGCGATTCTCTTGCCCTTCAAGTTGGCTCTTGATTGCTCTGAATCTAACCAAAACCAGATTAACATCATCAATATACGCTAAAGGAACAAAACTCAATCGAAAACTATCAATTTATAAAAACTTCTCGAAATTCGGCCAAAATTGAGCCCCGGGCCCACATCTCGAAATTCGATAAAATATACATCACTAGATTCCTCGTCCTACCACGACTCTATACATACCAAGAACACTAAAATCGGACCACAATTGCCTACTCAAATCGCCAAAAGAATTTTCTTCCTCCTATTTTTCCCAACTTTTCTACTTTAATTTCCTCAAGTTTCAAGCCTAATCCGGCACAAAATGACATAGAAATGAGTTTTATGATCCGGGAACTTACCTCCATTGAAGAACTTCGAATTTCCCCTTCAATTTGATCTCAACTCAGCTCAATCAGCATGCAACAACGGATGAAATGCCAAAATATTCGCGGAGGCACCTATTTATACTGTTCTGCCTAGTTAATCAGCCAACTGCGGAAAAATTCCTTGCACCCGCGGACCCGCACATGCGGTTCCATGTGCGCACCCGTTGAATCCCACTAACAGTCAAAACTTCGCACCTGCGGCTTCGCAGGTGCGAACCATGCCTCGCACTTGCATATTCCTCCAGCCTGGCCTCTTTTCGCACCTGCGCAATGTTCTTCGCACCTACGGCTCCCCATTTGCAGGTGCGGTCACACCAGTAAATTTACATCAGCAACTATTTGTTGCAATTTCCTAAGTTCAAACCTCCGCTTACCATCCGAAATAATTTCCGAGCCCCTCAGGGCCCCAACCAAACATACCAACACACCCCATAGCATAATTCAAACTTAGTCGAGCATTTGAAACACCAAAACAACATAAAAACACCAAAATTACATCAAATTCAAGCCTATGAACTTTAGAGCTTCTAAATTTCGCCAATGATGCCGAAACCAACCAATACACATCCGATTTACCTGAAATTTTGCACATATATCCAAAATGACATTATAAACCTACTCCGACTTCCGGAATTCCATTCCGACCCCTATAGCCTATTTTTCACTGCCGACCCAAAATCGCCAAAAACTATCTTTCGCCAACTCAAGCCTAATTCTACACCGGACATCAAAACTTCATTCCGAACACACTCCTAAGTCCCAAATCACCTAAAGAAGCTATCCGAGCCATAAAATCCACATTCTGAGGTCGTTTACCAATAAGTCAACTCCCAATTAACTTTTTTCAACTATTAAGCTAATTTAAGAGACTAAGTGTCTCAATTCTCACCACGACCACTCCGAACCCGAACCAACCGACCCAACACAACATAAATAGGCTAAGATACATATGATAAAGCAGAAACGGGGGAAACAGGGCTAATCTCACAGAACGACCGGCCGGGTCGTTACATCCTCCCCCTCTTAAACAAACGTTCATCTTCGAACAGGTCTAGAATATAACTGGAGTCTCAAATAAGTGAGGATATCTGCTCCGCATCTCTCGCTCGATCTCCCAGGTGGCATCCTCCACCGTCTGTCCTCTTCACTGAACCTTCACTAAAGCTATATCCTTAGACCTCAGCTTTCTTACCTGACGACCCAAAATAGCCTTTGGCTCTATCTCATATGATATATCACCCTCGAGCTGAACCGTGCTGTGTCCAAAACATGAGACAGGTCACCAATATACTTCCGGAGCATCGAAAGATGGAACACCGGATGAATAATCGATAAGCTGGGAGGCAAGGCAAGTCAATAAGCCACCTCCCCAATCGTCTTAAGCACATGAAATGGCCCAATGAACCTGGGACTCAACTTTCCCCTCTTCCTGAACCTCATAACACCCTTCATGGGTGACAACTTCAGCAACACCTTCTCCCCAACCATGAAAGACACATACCTTTCGGTCCGCATAAATCTTCTGCCTAGACTGAGCAGTGCGAAGCCGCTCCTGAATCTGCTTTGCCTTACCCAACGCATCCTGAACTAGGTCTGTGCCCAATGGCCTAGCCTCTCTCGACTCAAACCAACCAACCGGAGATATGCACCCCTACCATATAAAGCCTCATACAGATCCAATCTGGATACTTGACTGATAATTATTATTATATGCAAACTCCGCGAGTGGCAGAAACTGGTCCCATGAACCCCCAAAATCAATGACACAGGCACGCAACATATCCCCCAAAATTAGAATAGTACGCTCCGACTGTCCATCGATCTGAGGATGAAACGTTTTGCTCAACTTTACCTAAGTAGCCAACTCCCTCTGTACGACTATGAAGAACTGAGATATGAACTGAGTACCTCTGCTAGAAATGATAGAAACTAGAACCCCATGCAATCGGACAATCTCCGTAATATAAATCTCAGCTAACCGCTCCGAAGAATAAGTAGTATCAACAGGAATAAGGTGCGCGGACTTGGTCAGGTGATCCACAATAACCCATATAGCATCAAACCTTCTCGAAGTCCGTGGGAGCCCAACTACGAAGTCCATGGTGATTCGCTCCAACTTCCACTCCGAAATATCTAATCTCTGAAGAAATCCACGTGGTCTCTGGTGCCCATACTTGACCTTCTGACAGTTGAGACACCGAGCCACAAACTCAACAATATCTTTCTTCATCCGCCTTCACCAATAATATTATCGCAGATCCCGATACATCTTCGCGAAACCCGGATGGATGGAATACCGCGAACTATGGGCTTTAGCTAGAATCAAATCTCGAAGCCCATCTACATTGGGCATGCAAATCCGGCCCTGCATCCTCATGACCCCATCATCACCAATAACCAAATCCATGGCATCACCGCAATGGACCCTGTCCTGAAGAACGAGCAAGTGCGGATCATCATACTAGCGTGCTCTAATCTGATCATAAAGAGAAGACCTGGAGGATACATAAGCCAATACCCGCGGAGGGGCGCGGATAGATCAAATCTCACCAACTAACCCGCTAAAGCATGAACATCAAGTTCTAATGGTCGCTCTGCTACTGGAAGGTAGGCTAGACTCCCCAAACTTTCTGCCCTGCGACTCAGGGCATCGACCACCACATTGGCCTTCCTCGGATGATATTAAATAGTGAGGTCATAATCCTTGAGAAGCTCCAACCACCTCCTCTGACGCAAATTCAGATCCTTCTGCTTACGTAGATGTTGCAAACTACGGTGATCAGTAAAAATCTCACAATGCACTCCATACAAATAATGATGCCAAATATTGAAGGCGTGAACAATAGCTGCTAGCTCAAGATCGTGCACTGGATAATTCTTCTTGTGCACCCTCAACTATCTGGACGTGTAGGAAATCACCCTACCATCCTGCATCAAAACCGCTCCAAGGCCAATTCTCGAGGCATCACAGTAAACTGTATAAGAACCTGAACCTGTAGGCAAAATCAATACCGGAGTTGTAGTCAAAGTTGACTTGAGATTCTGAAATCTCTCCTCACACTCCTCAGTCCATCTGTACTGAGCACCCTTCTGGGTCAGTCTGGTCATAGATGCCGCAATAGATGAAAATTCCTCTACGAAACGGCGGTAGTACCCTGCCAAACCAAGGAAACTACGAATCTCGGTAGTTGATGACGGTCTAGGCCAGCTCTGCAATACCCTCACTGTACCCCACGTGCCCCAATAACGCTACTGAATCAAGACAAAACTCACACTTCAAATTTTTTGCATACAATCTCTTCTCCCTCAAAGTCTGAAGCACAACTCTCAAATGCTGCTCATGATCGTCCCGAGATCGGGAGTACACCAAGATATTGTTAACAAACACAATGATGAAAGAATCTTGATAAGGCCGGAATACATGGTGCATCAGGAGCATAAAGGTTGCTGGGGTATTGGTCAGCCCGAAAAACATAACCAGAAACTCATAATGACTATATCTAGTTCTGAAAGAAGTCTTCGGGATATCTGGCCCCTGAATCATCAACTGATGATAACCGGAATGCAAGTCAATCTTGGAAAATATCCTGGTACCCTGCAACTGATCAAACAAGTCATCTATATGAGGCAAGGGATATCAGTTCTTCACCGTAACTCTGTTCAGCTGCCGATAATCAATACACATACGCATAGAAGCATCCTACATCTTTACAAACAACACCGACACACCCCATGGTGACACACTAGGACTAATGAACCCCTTATCTAGGAGTTCCTGAAGCTGCTCCTTTAATTCCTTTAGCTCTGCTGGTGCCACACGATAAGGTGGAATAGAAATAGGTTGGGTGCCTGGCACCAGGCCAATACCAAAATCAATGTCCTTGTCAGGTGGCATGCCCTGTAGGTCTGCAGGAAACATGTCCGGAAAGTCACAGACCACAAGAACCGAATCAATAGAGGGAGTATCACCATTGACATCCCTTACAAAAGCCAGATAAGATAAACACCCCTTCTCAACCATACGCTGAGCCTTCAGGTAGGAAATCACCCTGTTAGGCATATACTCAGAAGAACCTCTCCACTCAACCCTTGGATATCCTGACATAGCTAAGGTCACGGTCTTAGCGTGACAATCAAGAACAACATGACACAGAGATAACCCATCCATGCCCAATATCACATAAAAATCGACCAGGCTGTGTAACAGTAGGTCCACTCGGGTCTCCAGACCCCCAATAGATATCACACATGACCGATACACACGGTCCACAATAACAATATCGCCCACCGGAGTCGACACATGAACAGAGGTAACTAAAGACTCACGGGGCATATCCATAAAATGGGCAAAATATGAAGAAACATAGCAATATGTAGAACTAGGTTCAAATAAAGCCAAAGCATCTCGGCAACAGACTGAGACAATACCTGCGATCACTGCATCAGAGGCCATAACATCTGGACTGGCTGGAAATACATACATACGGGTCTGACCTCCACCTGCTCGACCTCCCCCTCTAGGGCGACCTCTAGCTGACTGACTACCACCCCTGGCTGCCTGGGCGGGTGGTGAAGTAACTGGAGCTGAAGTCGGGGGCGGGCCTCTCTGCTGAGAAGAACCACCGGGACGACGGGGACACTGCCTCCACATGTGCCCAAACTCTCCACACTCAAAACAACTCCCTAGATCTGGAGGCGGTGACTAATAGAAACCTCTGGCACCAGAATGACCACTGGAGGACTCATGCATAAAAGAACTCTGAACTGGTGGTGCTCGAGCTGCATTCTGAGCTAGGAGAGAACCGAATAAAGAACGGCCTGGCTGAGAACCACGGGGGCCATGCCCCGAAGATGCACAACTATAGGCTGCGTGGACTAACTGAGGAGGCCTGAATGAACGACCTCTACCATGTTGGAACTGCCACTGAAAGGAGCACCACTAGAACTGCCCGATCCACGAGGCTTTTTATCCTCCCTCTCCTCCCGCTCCTTGCGGCGAACCGACTCAATATCTCGAGCAATATCAACAATCTTCTCGAATGTAGCATCTGATACTCTCTTCCAAGTCATAAATAGGAGGAACTGATAAGTGAGTCCATCCCTAACCGCCTAACCCTCTCCCTATCAGTAGGGACCATTCGGTAGCATCACAAGACAATTCCGAGAACCGCATATCATACTGCGTCATTGATAGCTCCCCCTGGCACAGCTGCTCAAAAACCCTGCGCTGCTCCTCCCTGTAAGACTGAGGTACATACTTCTCCAAGAATATAGTGGAGAACTGCTGCCAGGTGAGGAATGCTAAACCAACAAGCCTACGCCTCTCAAAAGACTCCCACCAAGTGAAAGCAGCACCAGAAAATTGAAATGTAGAAAATGAGACCCCACTGGTCTCCAAAATTCCAGCAGTACGCAGCATCCTCTGACACTTATCCAGAAAACCCTGGGCATCCTTGCCCTCAGAACCACTAAATGTCAGAGGTTGTAGTCTACTAAATCTCTCCAGTCTACGTTGCTCGTCCTCTGGCATAGCCGGAACTACAAAGTCCCGACTGGAGCAACCGACTGGGCTAAAACCGCCCCCAGTGTCTAGTGGCCCTGAGTACCGTCCGAGCAGCTGGAGTCTGAATGCCTCCCCCGGCCTGAGAAGTAGCGGCAACTACCTGAGCAAGGGTGGTACACACAGTCAAGATCTGAGCCAAGGTCTCCTGAACACCTAGAATAACAATAGGCACTACCGGTGCCTGAGACTGTTCCGCTTGAGTATCTGTGGCGGGAATCTGACCCTGAACAGTAGGGGGATCAACTGGTACTGCCCTGGCTGCTGCACGGGCTGGCCCCCTACATCTACCACGGCCTCGACCCCTCCCCGGTCTAGTTGGAGGATGATCATCCCTATTGGTAGCGCGAGTCTTCACTATCTGTGAGAGAATGAAACAACAGAAGTTTATATTTCTAGAATCAATAAAATGGCACGACAAAATTCAAGAAAATGCGATTGTTCCTAAGGGTTCTGGAGCCTCTCGTAGATAAGTGTAGATGTCTCTGTACCAATCCGCAAGACTCTACTAAACCGGCTCATGACCGTTGAGTCCTATGCAACCTAGGCTCTGATACCAACTTGTCATGACCCCAAATCCTAAACCGGCCGTGATGGCGCCAATCGTGGAACTAGGCTAGACAATAATCACATAATTACAGTTCCTTTCCAAAAATCCCAACCATTTTCAAACATTTCATAAAGTATATAAAATTACTGAATTCATTACGCAAAATAAACAGCTAAATGGTCTAAACCATCCCCAAAATCTGGAGGCAACATGTCATGAGCATCTAAGAAATATACCAACAAGTCTACTATTATATTACAAAACCTTCGAAAGAATAACTAGATAAAACAAAAGAAGGGAAAACAGAGATGTTGCGCACGCTGAACAGCTACCTCTATATCCTTAACTCCGGCTCCGCATGGAATAGATGGCTAATGCTCAGTATCAGCACCTGAATCTGCACACAGGGGTGCAGGAAGTAATGTTAGTACGCCAACTCAGTAGTAATGAAAATAAATCAAGTCTAAGCAGCAAGAAACACATAAAAATCAATATCATGAGTTCACAATATGCACATCCTTTCCTTCCAACAGTATATACATATATATATGAAATCATCATGCCTTAAAACCAATTCCAACAATTTCAGAAATAAAAATAACCGGAGGATTTAGTGTAAAATGAAATAAATCATAAGTAGCCCCTCGGGCAAAAACATCAATCATTAATCGCCCCTCGGGCAGAACATCACTCAGTACCTCACAGCCACTTAGTATCAGCCCCTCATGCAACCTCACTGTTACTCATGCCTCCCAATCACTCATCACTCGGCACTCGGCACTCGCACTCAGTAGGTACCAGCGCTCACTGGGGTGTGTACAAACTCCAGAGGGGATCCTTCAACCCAAGCGCTAATATCAAGCCACCTCGTGGCGTATCTTATCCTTACAATCAGGCCTTCGGCCTCACTTAGTCAGAACCTCTCAAAAAGCCCCTCGGTCATATTAGTAAAACGGGGTACTTGACCCAAAACATTGTTTTATATCTTAAAATAGTGTAAACAACGCTGAGTTTTGAAAACAGTAAGCACAATATGACTAAGTGTAAATCATAAATCAACACTGAGGAAATAGCAGTAAAAATCCCCCAAGGGGTCTAAACAAGTCGGCACGAGGCCCTAAACATGGTGCATAGCCCAAATATATCAATAAGTTTAGAACACAATTTAACATATGGTTTAGAGTAAAAATACGCAACTCAATAGTTGTCACGGAAAGGACCAAGTCCAATCTAAAAATCAGTGTGCGCCACCTACTCGTCATCCGACATGTGCGCCATTCTAAAAATAGTGAGAAATTTGTTGTCCGGGGTTTCATACCATCAAGACAAGATTTATAACCATTACTTACCTCTACCGGGCCACAATACTAATTCGCGATGCTCTTGCCTCTCAAATTGGCTCCCGATTGCTCCAAATCTAACCAAAACTAGATTAACATCATCAATATACGCTAAGGAATAAGACCCAATCGAAAACTATCAATTTATACAAAATTCTAGAAATTCGGCCAAACCCGAGCCCCAGGACCACATCTTAAAATTCGATAAAATTTACATCACTAGAATCCTCGTCCTCCCACGACTCTATACACACCAAGATCACTAAAATCAGACCACGATTGCCTACTCAAATCGCCAAAAGAATTTTCCAATCTTCCTCCTATTTTTCCCAATTTTTCTACTTTAATTTCCTCAAGTTCCAAGCCTAATCCGGCACAAAAATGACATAGAAACGAGTTTTATGATCCCGGAACTTACCTCCACTCAAGAACTTCGAATTTCCCCTTCAATTTGCTCTCAACCCAGATCAATCTGCATGCAACAATGGATGAAATGCCAAAAATATTCGTGGAGGCACCTATTTATACTGTTCTGCGCAGTTAATCCGAATATGCGGACAGATTCCTCGCACCTACGGACCCGCAGCTGCGGTCCCAGGTACGCACCTGCAAAATCCCACTAACAGTCCAAACTCCGCACCTGCGAGCCCTTTTCTGCACCTACGGCTTCGCAGGGGTGACCCATGCCTCGCACCTGCGGATTCCTCCAGCATGGCCTCTTTTCGCACCTACGCAAGGTTCTTCGCACCTGCGGCTCCCCATCCGCAAGTGCGGCCATACCAGCATCTATTTGCTGCAATTTCCTAAGTTCAAACCTCCGCTAACCATCCGAAATCAAATCCAGAGCCCCTTGGGGCCCCAACCAAACATACCAACACACCCCATATCATCATTCAAACTTAGTCGAGCCTTCGAAACACCAAAATCAACACAAAAACACCAAAACTACATCAAGTTCAAGCATATGAACTTTAAAACCTCTAAATTTCGCCAATGATGCCGAAACCAACCAACACACATCCGATTGACCTGAATTTTGCAAACATATACAAAATGAAATTATGAACCAGCTCCAGCTTCCGGAATTCCATTCTGACCCCAATAGCCTATTTTCCACTGCCGACTGAAAATTGCCAAAAACTATCTTTCGCCAATTCAAACCTAATTCTACACCGGACATCAAAACATCATTACGAACACACTCCTAAGTCCCAAATCACATAACAAAGCTATCCGAGCCATAAAATCTGCATTTCGAGGTCATTTACCAATAAGTCAACCGACCCAACACAACATAAATAGGCTAAGCAACCGACTCAACACAACATAAATAGTTTAAGCAACATATGATAAAGCAAAAATTGGGAAACGTGGCTAATCTCACAGAACGACCGGCCGGGTCGTTACAAGTAGCCGCGATCGCGTAGTGTTTNCGATCGCATAGTGTTGCTCTTGACCCCCCCCCCCCCCAGTTTTCCTTCAATGCGATCGCATCCCATGCTTCGCGATCACATAGTGCAATGTTTGGCAGCAGATAATTTCTTATATGCGATCGCATAAGTTCCTTCGCGATCGCATACAACCTTTTTTTGGCCAGTAACATTTTTCCCCTATGTGATCGCATGTAGTTTCCCGCTATCGCATAGCAAAATTTGACCAGTGGCATTTTTCCTTCTACACAATTGCATCTTCTCATCCGCAATTGCCTTGAACAAATATCCGGGCAGACAAAATTTTATTCCAAATTCGAGGGTTGTGCCATTTTTATCACATTTTGACTTTTAGAGCTCGGTTCTTGGCGAGTTTTGAGGGGGTTTTCACACAATTCGATTGGGTAAGTGTTCTTCAACTAGAATTAATTCTATTTCATGATTTGAGTTGAGAAAATATTGTTTCTGAAAGAAAACTTCTAAAATGAAAAATCGTGATTTGAGGATCAAATGATATCGGAATTCGATAAATTTTGTATGGTTGAACTCGTAATTGAATGGGAGTTCGAATTTTGTATTTGTCGGGTTTCGAGGTGCGGGACCGGGTCAACTTTTGGGTCGATTTTTATATCTTTTTGTAATATCGAAACTTTATGATCCGTAATAGTTACTTATGAGTTTTACTTGTGTTTTGAAGTTATTTTGATTAGATTTGAGCCGTCCAGAGGCCTTTTCACCCGAGAAGTCCATTTTAGAGTACCGAGTTGTCGTCTTTGAGGTAAGTATCTTTCCTAACCTTGTGCAGGGGAACTACCCTTTAGGATTGAGTCTTCTATGTTGATTGTAGCCCGTGTACGCAAGGTGACGAGTGCGTACTCGGACTTATTTGCAAATAGGTTGGCCTTTTAGGAGTCTTAGGTCCTTATATTCTCTGTGTATGAAGTTGTATTTGTTATATCTGAGTTCCGATTGCTAGTTCATCTCTATCTGCTTAAATTAGAAATTTCTTGCTTAGTTTTCCTCTGTTGCTTATTTTATCTTAATTTAATTTAGCTGAAGACTTTACCTTTTTATATCGTCGTGCCATATCTTCCTTCATAAATTGCCTCTTTGACTAGAATTAGCATAATCTCGCCCTATAATTGTTTAGCAGTGATTGGAATATCCATACGTTGGTGTCAAGCATGCCCGTGAGTCGTACATTGTGATTTATATGGTTTTCCCTTAAGCGCTACTTAGGTTTAGTTGATAATCATCCAAGTTGATGGTATTTCCTTGGTGTTGCCTATTACTGAGCATTTGTTCAAGCTGAGTTTTATTCTGTAAAGTTTATTGTTTAGTCGAGATTGGTTATTTCCCTTGCCAGGATGATTGGTTTCTTATTTATGACTTGAATATTGTGAATCGTTGTTATATTTTTTATATTTTCCCCTCGTTATTTGTTTCACTTGTGCATGGTATTCCCTTCACCGACTACTTCTTATGAGTGAGCTTTTACCATTCTTGTGATTTAAGTCTTTGTATTGATTTGCTCATCGCACCTTGCATTCTATCTTTTGTTGCTTTTGCGCATATTGTGGCAATGTGTGTTGTTTTCTGTCGCATTCTGGTTGTTTTTCCTCAGTTGGCTGCATTGCGTATTTAAATAGGCACTACGGATCAGATTCCGGGAGCTTTCCCCCTGTATTGCATTGCATATTTAAATTGGGACTACAGGCGAGATTTCTGGAGCTTTCCCCCTGTACTGCATTTCATATTTAAATTGGGACTACAGACGAGATTTCGGGAGCTTTCCCCTGTACTGCATTTCATAAATTGGGACTACAGACGAGATTCAGTGAGCTTTCCCCCTATACTGCATTGCATATTTAAATTGGGACTATGGACGAGATTCCGGGACCTTTCCTCATGTACTACATGACAAATTATGAGTTCTGGTAGATTTATCTTGAGGAGATTATGATCGAAAGATTTTTATTTCAAAGGTATATTTGAAAGGCATTTGTCTTGCATAAAATGATATTGAAATACATTTATTGGGGGAGTATATTTGAAAATCATGTATTTTGAAAGAACTATGTTTTAAAGATTTCTCTTTCTAAAATATATATATATATAAGTATATTCTGAGAAAGTATGTTTCAAGGAAAATTGTTCTATCCTGAAATGATTATATCTTTAAAGCTTCAATATAAGCTGCGGTTTAAAATTTTTCACCAATTTATCGGATTTATTGGCTAAGGCCTGATGTGAACAAACTAATGCAGTGCTGAGTTGCCAGTTTTTTTATTTTGTGGTGATTTCCGATTTTGGCTCGTATTTCTTTTCATTCTCCTGTGTACTATTATGTTGTTCCGTTGATTAATTTTCAGTAATACCTTCAGCATTATATTGTCATGTTGTTAATTATATCGTAAAATCTTTAGATAGATATTATGTTCGGTCATTTCTATATTGATGCTTGTTTAATTTATTAGACCAGTGGTGTCTTGACTAGTCCTCGTCACTACTTCACCGAGGTTAGTCTTGATACTTACTGGTCACCGTTGTGGTGTGCTCATACTACTCTTCTGCACATTGTTGTGCAGATTCCATGTTTTTGCATAGCCGGCCGATTGTGTAACGACTCGGCCGGTCGTTCCGAGAGATTTACCCTGTTTCCTTCATTTCTGCATTTGTTATATATTGCTAGCCTGTTTTTGTTGTGTTGGGTCAGTTGGTTTGGGTCCGGAGTGGTTATGGTAATAGTTGACAAAGTCAACTGAGAGTTGGCTTGTTGGAAAATGACCTCGGAATGCGGATTTTATGGCTCGGATAGCTTCGTCAGGTGATTTGGGACTTAAAAGTGTGTTCAGAATATTCTTGTGATGTCCTGTGTAGAATTAGGCTTGAATTGGCGAAAGTTAGTTTTTGCCGATTTCCAGTCGGTAGTGGAAAATAGGCTATCAGGGTCGGAATGGAATTCCGGAAGTTGGATCAGGTTCGTAATGTAATTTTAGATATGTTTGCAAAATTTCAGGTCAATCGGAGGTGTTTTGGCTGGTTTCTGCGTAGTGGGCAAAATTTTGAAGTTTCAAAGTTCATAGGCTAAAATTTGATGTGATTTTTGTATTGTGGCATTCTTTTGTGTGTTTCGAAGGCTCGACCAAGTTTGAATGATGTTATGGAATATGTTTATGTGTTTGGTTGAGGTCTCGAGGGCCTCGGGTGTGTTTCAGGTGGTTAACGGACCAACTTTTGGCTTGAAAACTGGGCAGATTTCGATCAACACTGGGAGACATAGGCTAAACGAATCAGTTTGACAATCAGAGATGTATTAAGGAAAGAGAAGTCAAATAATTCCAACGTAATCAAAAGGGAAACATAATTGATCGATGA
>ML341572.1:409-12165 GCA_005239505.1 Nicotiana paniculata | reverse complement strand
TTATATTCACCAAAGTCGTATTGGAGGCAATGCAGGGGTCATTTTTAGGTGCCAGAAGAAAAACAATTGTATTTTCTTATTGGGCAGGTTAAATGGGTACAAGAGACAAGTGTTACATGATAAATATTAATAAAAAAATAAAATTTTAATATGAAATCCGGGCACGTGATCCCGATGGTTGATTTTATGAACTTTTCGAGCGGATTTGAAAATTGTTTAAATTGATTAATTATGGGTATTGGAGTAACTTTTAATTGGTTTGCACGTTGTTTGAATAGTTTTGGATCGACGAGCATCAGTTTGAGGTGTTAGAGAGGCTTTGGAGCCGGTTATGGGACTTCGAAGCGAGGTAAGTCTCCGGTCTAACTATGTGTGGGGAAACTACCCCTAGGTGATGTATTTGTTATGTGTTACTTATTGCGGCGGCTACGTACGCACAAGGTGACGTGAGTCCGTGCGTAGATAGATTAATGTTATGTCCGGGTAGATTTAGGCTCACACCATGCTATAGCTGTACTACTTGAGTTGTTTCCTGTCTATTTGATTCCTTTATTTTTACAATGCGACTTGAGACTAGACTTGTGTAGAGTAATGGACTTTCCATCGTAGAGATTCGATGAGCTTCATGGGAGGTGTCTTATGGTGGTTGAATTACTTGCAGGTCAAGTATGAGAAGCGGAAGTGGAGAAGTTGCTTAAAGGAAATGGTTTAACCGAAGTAAGTGTCACGACCCAAACTACCCTGTCGTGATGGCACCTGTGATGATCCAAAAGGGTCATCTCGTATATTCTAGCTAATTCTTTGTTCCGAGGTCGTGAAAACCTCCTTCTATCTCACCTCGATGCGCGTGCGTAGCCCCGGCCGTGTAGCCTAGAAGCGGTTATGTGGAAAATCGATAAAAATTAAAATTTATGTGTTGAAATTTGAATAAAGTTGACTTTGGTCAAAATTTTTGGTAGACGGATCCAGACCCGTGATTTGACGGTCCTGGAGAGTCCGTAGGAAAATATGGGACTTGGGCGTATGCTCGGAATCGAATTTCGAGATCTCAAGTCCGAGAAATGAATTTTTAAAGAAAATTATTTTCTGAAAAATATAAAGGTTTTTGAAAATGAAATTTGCGGTGAAACCTGTGATATCGGGCCCGTATGATGGTTCTGGAACCCGGTACAGGTTCGATATGTCTTATATGTGTTATCTGTGAAATTTGGTAAGAAACGGACTTAGTTTGACGTGATTCGGACCTTAAATGTAAAATTTGATGTTTAAAGAAGTTTTGAGAAATTTCATTGATTTTGAGGTTTAATTCGACGTTTATGATGTTATTTTGGTGATTTGATTACATGAATAAGTCTGTAGGATGTTGTAGTGGTTGTGTGCATATATGGTTTTGGGCCCCGAGGGCTCAAGTGTGTTTCGGATAGGCGTCGGGGTGTTATTTTTCTGCTGTTATATGTCTGCTGTCCCTCCCTTCTATGTGATCGCATAGGCTTAGTCGCGATCACATAGTGTAAATTTGAAATGCCCAGTTTTCTTCTATGCGTTCGCCATTTCACGTACGCGATCGCGGAGGTCAGCCCCTTTCTTCACTGCGACCGCACACCTTCCCCTCGCGAGCCCAACATCCTTCTCCTATGCGATCGCATATGTGCCTTCGCGATCGCATAGGGCATTTGTGACCAGAGATATTTTTCCTCTACGAGATCGCAAATGATTTCACATGATCGCGATGCTTTAAAAACCTGGGCAGATTATAAGTTTCCAAAATCGGGAGTTTCACCATTTTAAACATATTTTGACTTCTAGAACTCGGTTTTGGACGATTCTTTGAGGGTTTTGCACACAAATCGAATGGGTAAGTGTTCTTCCACTAGAATTAAATATATTTCATGAATTAGTTCTTGTTTTTATAATTTAATTTTTGATTTAGGTTGAGGGGATTATCGGTTTTGAAAGAAAACTTCAAAAAATAAAATTTCATGATTTGAATGACCAAATGTTGTCTGAATTGGATAAATTTAGCATGAGTGAACTCGTATCGGAATGGATAATCGGAATTTGTAAAATTTGTCGGGTTTCGAGATGTGGGCCCGGGGGTCGACTTTTGGGTCGATTTTTATAAATTTGCAAAGATTGAAGCTTTATTATCGGAATCGTTCCTTATACGTTTTATATGTATTTTGAAGTTGTTTTAGTTGATTTTGAGCCGTCTGGAGGCCTTCCCACCCGAGAAGTCTATTTTTGAGTACTGGGTTGTCGTCTTTGAGNCGAGGTGCGGGCCCGGGGGGTCGACTTTTGGGTCGATTTTTATAATTTTGTAAATATTGAAACTTTATTATTCGGAATAGTTCCTTATACGTTTTATATGTATTTTGAAGTTGTTTTAGTTGATTTTGAGCCGTCTGGAGGCCTTCCCACCCGAGAAGTCTATTTTTGAGTACTGGGTTGTCGTCTTTGAGGTAAGTATCTTGCCTAACCTTGTGTGGGGGAACTACCCCGTAGGATTGAGTCTTCTATGTTGACTGTAGTCCGCGTACGCGAGGTGACGAGTGCGTACTCGGATTTATTTGCAAATAGATTGCCCTTTAGGGATTTTTAGATCCTTATGTTCCCCGTGTATGCATTGAAATTTTTATATTTGAATTCCTGATTTCTAGTTTCATCTCTCCCTGCTCAAATTAGAAGTACTTGCCTAGCATTCCTTGTTTCTTATATGATCTTAATTGACTTAAATGAAGACTTTATTTTTCCTACCGTTATACTATATCTTTCTTCATACGCTGCATATGTGACTAAAACTAGTATAATCTCGCCCTATAAATGTCTAACAAGTAATTGGAATATCTATACGTTGGTCATGCATGCCCTTGAGTCGCACATTGTGATTTAAATGATTTTCCTCTTAAGTACTACTTAGGTTTAATTGATGACCGCCCATGTTGATGGTATTCTTTGATGCTGCCTATTTACTGAGCATTTGTTCAAACTGAGTTTATTCGGTGAACCTAATTGTCTAAGTGAGATTGGTTATAGCTGATTCCCTTGCTAGGATGATTTGGTTTCTTGGTTGCGAACTTGAATATATAGAATCGTTAATATTTGTCTTGTTTTCCCTTCGTTATGTTGTTTTCTCTTTGTGCTTGACATTCCTTTCAGTGGCTACTTCTTATGAGTGAATTTTTACCATTTTTGTGATTTAAGTCTTTGTATTGATTTGCTCATCGCACTTTTCATTCGGTCTTGTTTGCTTTTGCACCGGTTGTGGCAATATATGTTGTTTCTGTCGCATTCTAGTTGTTTTCCTCAGTGGATGCATTGCATATTTAAATTGGGACTACGGACCGAGATCCGGGAGCTTTCCCCCTGTACTGCACTGCATATTTAAATTGGGACTACGGACAGAGATCCGGGAGCTTTCCCCCCTGTACTGCATCGCATATTTAAATTGGGACTACGGACAGAGATTCAAGATCTTTCCCCTTGTACTGCATCGCATATTTAAATTGGGACTATGGACAGAGATCTGTGAGCTTTCCCCCTGTACCGCATCGCATATTTAAATTAGGACTACGGACAGAGATCCGGGAGCTTTCCCCCTGTACTGCATCGCATATTTAAATTGGGACTACAGACGAGATTCCGGGAGCTTTCCCCCTGTGCTGCAATGCATGACAAATTCTGAGTTGCGGACTGAGTTCCGGTGGTTTTATCATTGAGGAGATTTGGATCGAAAGATATATATATATTGAAAAGTATAGCTGAAAAGCAATTGTCTCCAGGAAAAGTTATGTCTGAAGGACTTCTATTTCGAAAATAAATTTGAAAAGTATTTGTCTTGCAGAAAAATGATATTTGAAAGACCAGTATTTGGGAAAATATATTTTGAACATCACGTATTTTGATGATATGTGAAAGAGCAGTATTTGGGAAAGTATATTTTAAACATCACGTATTTTGATGATATTTGAAAGAGCAGTATTTGGGAAAGTATATTTGAACACCACGTATTTTGAAGAGACTATTTTTAAAGATTTCTCTTTATAAAAATATAGAAATATACATTCAGAGAAAGTATGTTATAAAGAAGAAATTTCTCTATTCCGAAATGATTATATCTTTAAAGCTTTCAAAATAAACTCACGATTTAAAGGTTTGACCAGTTTTATTGAGTTTGTTGGCTAAGGTCTGACGTGATTAAATTGATGCAGTGCTGAGTTGCTAGTGTTTTATTGGGTTGTGGTTCCCGACATCTGGCTTGCATTCTTTCCATTCTCTTTGCATATTTCTATTATGCTGTCCGTTGATCGTAATTATTGAATTTTCTTCCATATTGTTCGATCGTACCGTTATTTATACCGAAAAACCATTAGATAGATATTATGTTTCGGTCATTGGTACATTTATTTCTTTTTACTTATTAGACCAGTGGTGTCTTGACTAGTCCTCGTCACTACTTAACCGAGGTTAGTCTTGATACTTACTGGGCACCGCTGTGGTGTGCTCATACTACACTTTTGCACATTTTTGTGTGTAGATCCAGGTTGTTGCTTTTAGTAACTGCGCAGATCATTGCTGAGGAGACTCAAGGTAACATGTCGCTGCGTTCGCAGGCTTCGGAGTCACCTCCCTGTTTTATTTCTATTCAACTGCACTTACTTATTCCTAGTCAGTTATATTTAGATTTGATAGAAGGATTTCGTAGAGCTTACGACTTGTATTTACCGTGTTTTGGAAAATTGTAAACTCTGTCAAGATGTCTATATCGAGACTGTTATAATTCCTTTATTATTGTTGTCGTTCAGTGGAAATGTTAGGATTACCTAGTCCCTAAGACTAGGTGCCATCACGATACCCAACGGAGGAAAATTTGGGTCGTGACAGCGCCTATCGTAATACTAGGCAAGATGACACATTACCAAATCCAATCAATATTTTAATTCTTAAAATAAAATTACAGCTATTTAACAATAAACCTTCATAAAGTTTTTAAATCAAAACAACAGTGCAAAAAGAAAACCCGACATCGGGGTGTCACTAGTCATGAGCATCTACTAAGAATTGTCTGATAATACTAAGTCCAATACAGTATGGAAACCAACTAATAACATCTATAGGAAGATAAGAGGGAGAAGATCAGGGTTGCGGATGTCGTGCAGCTACCTTGCAAATCTCCGAAAACTCTGAGACATGAAAAGACCAACTCTCACTCTGATGCCCTAGCACCTGAATCTACACACAAGGTGCAGGGAGTAATGTGAGTACGCCAACTCAGTAAGTAATAAATGTAAATAAAGACTGAGCAGTAAGAAACACGTAAATACACGTCATAAATTCACAGTAACTACAATCTTTCTTTCCAACAATACAATATATATCAAATCACGCTTAAAACCCGATTTCAGTAAAAGTCATTTGAGAATATTTTTCCAACAATTTCAACAGAATTTCAAGAAATTTAGAATAAAAGTGATGAAAATCATAAATAGCCTCTCGGGCAAAACATGTATCAGAAACCGCCTCTCTGGCGTAACATCACTCAGAATCAGCCCCTCGGGCTACCTCACAATCACTCATAATCAGCCCCTTGGGAAACCTCACAACCACTCATGCCTCCCCATCACTCTTCACTCGATACTCGACACTCGCACTCTGTATGTACCTACGCTCACTGGGGGTGTACAGACTCCCGAGGGGCTCCTACAGCCCAAGCACTATAATAAGCCATCTCGTGGCATTATCAATCAGGCCCGCGACCTCTCATATATCATAAAATAGTACAACATGCTACGGCGCGCATCCCGATCCCTTGATATCCTCACAACACAGGCTCTCAGCCTCACTCAGTCAGAAACCTCTCAAGCAACTCGAGTTATCAATAAATCAGGGTGCTCAGTCCAAAATCCCATTTTATGCATCAAGTGGAGTAAATAAGAATGAGTTTCGAAATAAATAAAACATAGCATGACTGAATACAAATCTTAAATAAACACAGTGAAGAAATGGCAGTAAAAAGCCCCTAAGGGTCCAAATAACTTGGCACGAGGCCCAAATATGGCATTCATCCCAAAACATAGTAATATTTTCTAAAACAAAAGATATCATTTAGTTTCCAATCAAATACGCATCTTAATAATTGCTACGGGATGGACCAAGTCACAATCCTCAACAATGCATGCCATACGCTCGTCATCTAGCATGTGTGCCACTTCAAAATAGTGAAACGATGTGAAAACCGGGGTTTCATACCCTCAGGACAAGATTTACAATCATTACACACCTCAAACTGCACAAAACTCTAACCTGCGATGCCCTTACCTCTTGGCTCGGCCTACAAATGCTCCCGATCCAACCAAAATCAGTATATTATCATCAATATACGCTAACGAAATGAATTCCACATGAAAATTATCAAATTAGACCAAAAATCCAGAATTTGGCTCAAATCCGGCCCTGGGCCCACATCTCAGATTCCGACAAAAGTTAAAAAATTAGAATCCTCATTCACTCACAAGTCAATACATACCAAATTTACTTAAATCTGACATCAAAATCTCATTCAAATCCTCAAAAATCCATCCCAAGAGCACTTCCTCTGTTTCCCAAATTGTTCACCCCAAGTCACGAATTAGATGATGAAATTGAAGACATGATCATGAGATTTAGCCAAAACCAAGTAAGAATCACTTACCCCAATGTTTTCCTTGAAATATCTCTCAAGAATCACCTCTACCCAAGCGCCAATTCCTCAAAAATGGAAAATGGGATGAAGTCCCCTTATTTTATAACTTAAAGTTTTTATCCAGGCTGTCCTCGATCCAATCCTCATTCTTTCCCTAGATCCTACCCTCGATCATGGCCTCGATCCTTCCCTCGACCATGGCCTCGATCTTGCCCTCGATTATGAACCACCTCGGTTATGAACTACCTCGATTATGAACCACCTTGATTGTGAGCCACCTCGATTATGAACCACCTCAGTTATGAACCACCTCGGTTATAAACTACCTTGATTTTGACACCACCTCAATTTTGACAGATGCAGAAAAACCAGAAAAACTCACACCAACAGATATCAACTATCAACCAAAGTCCAAAAATGATCCGTTAACCACCCGAAACACACCTGAGGCCTCGGGGACCTCAACCACACATACCATGAAGTCCCAAAACATCATACAAACTTAGTCGAACCTTCGAAACACTCAAAACAACATCAAAACACCAAATTACACACGGATTCAAGCTTAATGAAACTAAGAACTTCCAACTTCTATTTTCGATGCTGAAACCAATCAATTCAAGTCTGATTGACCTCAAATTTTTCAGGCAAGTCATAAATGACATAATGAATCTGTGAAAATTTTCAGAACCGGATTTTGACCCCATATCAAAAAGTCAACTCCCCGGTCAAACTTTCAAAAATTCAAATTTTCGTCAATTCAAGCCTAATTATACTATGGACCTCCAAAACATATTCCAGACACGCTCCTAAGTCCAAAATCACCTAACGGAGCTAACAGAACCATTGAAATTCATATCCGAGGTCGAATACTAAAAATTCAAAACTTGGTCAAACCTTTCAAATTTAAAGCTTCTAGCTGAGACCATTCTCTCAAATCAAATTTTGGATAACCTGAAATCCAAAACCGACAATTCACATAAGTCACAATACATCATACGGAGCTACTCTTTCCCTCAATCAACCGAGCGAAGTGCAATTGCTCAAAACAATCGGTCGGGTCGTTACAATAAGGATGATTGATTTGCATATGGATTTTGTGGTAGGATAATCGCATGACTTGAGAAAGTGTCGGATGGGTTGGGAATCGTAATGAAAGGTGATTTGGTCTACGGATTTTAATTGGAATGATGGTTATCATACGAAGAAATATTGAATATGGCAGAAAAGTTATGCTTGAAATGAAGAGGGCTGTGAAGATTTGGCTATTGTTTCAGATGCAATATAACTTGAGTTTGGAAGGTATTGTTAAGCTTTTAGATGATTTCAATAGGAAAGGAACGGACTTATACAACTGGTGGGCGAGCATGGGCTCGGGAGGATTTATAGATTTTGTGGTAGTTGTACCCAGTGCAGCGTCATTGGAAGATGTCGGCAAGGAATTCCACAGGTGGGTTATCTCCTGTGAGCAGGTTAGCGATTGCGTGTTGTTGACGAAGTGTATGTGAACAAATGATTTTGAATAATTTGGTAGGGTAGAAGTGCGAGATCATGGTAAATGAGAAGTAGGAATCATTCAGGGCTCCATATTATGTGATGGTAATTTAAAGCTAAGTGGGAGAGCCCCACCATCTACGATTAGATTGCATAGTTGTCGGCTCGTGCGGTTTCTGGTTATCGATGCGTTGGTGGATTATTTATGACTAAGAAAAGAAAACATCAGGAGTAATTAGAGAAAGGAACTTAATGAGACTTCACCTTATCGATTAAGGTGCATGTTTCAAGAAGGCTCAGAATTTATTCTTTTTTTGGATGTAAGGTGCAAGGAAAAGAATTCAGTCGGTTGCTTCCTTGAGAGAGTATTCATGGGGTGGCAGAGCATTGGAGTTTGGTCATGTTTGGGATCAGGTCAGAGTTGGTGACTCTCAATAACGATCCAGAGAGTTCGAGGATTTAAGTGTGTTGCCTAAGCATTTCGGGTTCGTAGTGTTAAGGATCAAACTTTGCAGTGGATTCTGAATGAGACTTGGAGTGTTCTATGATTATCACCGGGTAAGCGGTGCTGTAATGGCGGAAAGGAAGAAACATCCACGGATTTATGGGAAGTTTTGTGGAATGGGTATACCGGTTGGAGGTGCCATTGTGCGCATAATGAAGGTATGAGGTGATTCATGGTCATTAAGATGATGTAGTCTCGTGATTTGGGTCACTCGGAATGAGTGCACATTGAGTTTGTTATGTTGTGGATGGAGCTATTATTATTTCTAAGTCAGGTCAAGAATAAATGTAAAGAAGTTTGGTCGGTTAGTAATAGTTGAATCGGCATGATTATGGCAATGGTCAGTTCATTCGGTGTGTGAAGTTATAACATGTGGTTTGTGGTTGTATGGGCGGGATTTACATACGCCATAATTTGGTTGATTTCGGGAGGTATTTGATTCAAATGGCTTTGTTGTGTAAATGGATTCTGGAAGAGTTATGACGGTTAAGATCACGATTTGAGGTTGTGTTTTCTGCAGTTTAGGAATTCAGTTTTGTGTTGCATCGGTTCTTCGAAAATGAGCTAAGTGAAGGTCTCCATCCAATGAAACGTAATTATACTAGTGGTTCAGGTGTTAGGATGAATTCGTGTACTCTCACGTAGTGGCATGATGGGTGCAATGAGCGTCATGAGAAATTGAAAGTTGAGGATGAAGGTTGCGGTTTGGTGTTGATAAGAATTTCACGACCTCGGATGATCAGAAAAGTATTAAGATATTTAGAGTGAGCTGGCGTTATCTTAGTGCCGCATGAGAATGGTGTTATGTGGAAAAGGCGTTGTGTATTCATTTGCGAATTGTGATTTACTTTACAGAATTAGTACAATTGGTGGTATGGATGTGCGGACTTAGCTACCTGAGCGGAAGGTGGTTAGAGCATTTCCCATGGGGAAATTGTATGAGTGTGACGTGCTAGTCACTTGATGATTAAAGATCGAAACCAAGTATAGAGACTTTTGGTACTATTGTTAATGTGAGGGTTTATGCCTGGAAGGCGCTCTATTCCTTTGGTTGTGAACTGTGGGGGTTGTGACAAATTGAGATGGCTTGGTTATTCGCACGTGTGTTGAGGTCCCGTGTAGATTATGGGGTCATATGAGCAGTGTGGCTATCGAGATGCATGTCATTTACCGCACTTTAGTCGTGCTTGGGTTTTGTGACGTATTGCGCTATCCGTCTCCCTTGAGTTGTATTTTTGCACTTAGCATGCGTATGACCGATATTCGGCATTCTATAGGTCGAAGAATTATGGCTTAGTGGGTATGTCCTTATTTATTTTATGAGTGGATTGGGTGGCACGCCGCTGCGGGTACTTTATTCAGATCGGGTTACACGCTGCAATGGTATCATGTTTGGATCGGGTTGCACGACACAACAACGTTATGTTGAGTACGATTACATATATTTGTTTCTGTGTATTTTTTTCTCATTCTCTGAGGAGAGTTCAAAGTGTCTGTTCGACCATTTTGTTTGCTACGCGGGCTGGGAAGTTCCATTCCAAAGTTCATTTTCCTTATATATCGCATTCGAGTTTGTATCCTATTGGCGCATTTTTGGCGTCATACGAAATCTTGGTTAGAGTTTGAAGTGGATTATTGCCTGAGTAGATTATACTGGATGAGACGACACTATTGGACCTGAAATTCAGTGCAATCAAATTTATATAGGGTACATTAAAGAGAGAATATCGTTATTCAATTTAGAATGAGGCTAGGTCTTTGTCAGAGAAGGGACTCCATGATTTGATTGATTAAGCATGTGGTTATGAATTTCTACACATCTTCTCTATCATGGAAGTATCGCGAGGATTGCGACCTGTCTTATTTGTATTATGAGGTGTATTGTAGGCATGAGGTTCATGAAATTTCAGCTATTGTGGTCGGAGAATGTTGCATTGGTAAAATAAGTTATGCGGTGAGTTGTGTGATATCAACATGGGTGCATGATCATGTGTGGATTCAGTATGAGGAGATTTTACGGTGTTCGTATGTTAGAATCATGTATCGTAAAGAAATTTGGAGGTTGAAATTTGGTTCTAAGGCTTATTGATTGAATAAAGGGAGGACCTTCAGTCCGGTTCGAGCTGAGGTGCCAAACAAGGTTGTGATGGCACGAGTAGGTGCACGAGGTGTTAAACAGTGATTTCGGACAACTGCAGAGCAGTTCTTAGCACGTTCGAGAAAGAACGCATGTTCAAGTGAGGGAGAATGAAAGGACCCGACCGGTCGTTTTGAGTTCTAGCACGTCTTTCACCGGTTTGAGGCCTTGAGTAGCTTCACTTCAGGTATTATGACTTGTGCATGTGGTGGAAATAAAATTTTGGGAAGTTCGGAGTTGATTTGGAAAGAAAATTCTAAATCGGAAGCTCAAAGTTGGAGAATTGACTAAGGTTTGAATTTTTAGTAAACGACCTCGGAATCAGGATTTGAAGGTCCCAATAGGTTCGTATAATGATTTGGTACTTGGGTGGGCCAGTAGTAATTTCGCACCTATTACGGAAGGTTAGCAATTTGAACGTTTAATAATTTCCAAAGTTTGGGTTGAAGTAGATTTTGGGATTCCGAGCCGGGGAATAGTACTGTATGGTGATTTTAGTCTTAGGAGCGTGTCCGAATGTTTATTTGAAGGTTCGTAGGTCACCACGGTGTCAATTAGCGAAAGTTGGAAATTTGGATGATTTTGAGCAGTTTGACCGGGAGTGGACTTTTTTATATTGGGGTCGGATTCCAATTATAGAAGTGGAAGTAGGTCCGTTGATCACGCTCAACTATGTCTTGTAGAAGACTAAGCGGGCACTGCAAATATAATCCGAGGTATTACGCCCAGAGTCGATCCCACAGAAAATTTACGTATCAATTAAGTCTTTAAAATACTAAACTATTACTTAATCAATATTCTCAACACTTTTGAATATCAAGTGGTGATGTTTACTAAATCTAATAACAAAATAATAAACTAGCAATTAACTAACAATATAGTGTAACAATGATAATAAAGGTGTAAGGTTATGGTTTCCCCCGTTGATAAATTCTTCCTCA
>MDKI01219411.1:0-36652 GCA_005239505.1 Nicotiana paniculata | reverse complement strand
TTTGTGGTGTACTCATGCCCTTTCCTGCACATGTTTTTCGTGTGCAGATCCAGGTACCAGCGCACAGTTTCGTGGTTAGAGGTCCGAGCAGCAGCTTCTAGGAGACCGAAAGGTAATTCTGTCGCGTCCGCAGAGTCCTTCGAGTCACCTTCCACTCCAGATTTAGATAGATTTTTCATCCAAATTCCCTCACGTTGTATAGAGCTATTTTGAGACAGAGCTTGTGACTAAAGTGATATTCCGAATTTTTGGGAAATTGTATTTTGTACGCGCCAAGTGGCGATGTTTCATTTGTAGATTCACTTATTTCCGTCTTTATTTCATTGCTTATATTTAATATTTGTTCCACAATTAGGCTTACCTAGTCGTAGAGACTAGGTGCCGTCACGATGCCTTTCGGAGGGTAAATCGGGTCGTGACAACTGGATACTGATGTTGCTTCAACGAGACGACATTAGGGTTATTTTTTAACAAAGACGACGGAATTGGGGTCTACGCAACTTGAATTTTCTGTTAATATATTTCAATGTATTTCAATGTCTCTCGTTGTATTTCCATGTATTTCATTGTATTCATTGTCTTTTTTTTCATTGTATTTCAATGTATCTCGTTGTATTCTATGTATTTCATTGTATTCATTGTCTTTTTTTTCATTGTATTCAATGTATCTCGTTGTATTCTATGTATTTCATTGTATTCACTGTCTCGCTATATTCCATGAATGTATTCATATGTTTTTTTTAATTAATATAATTTATGTATTCATATGTATTATATAATTTCTCTGAAGATTGCTATGTTTTTGGGGTGTTTTTCGGTTGAGAATCTTTTTTATAACTGGAAATACAAAATTTGTGTGTTATAATTGAGTTTGTTGAGTTATATTAGGAGTCTATTATGTTAATTGATTCACTTTTCGCAGTGTAATCCCCTATTTCACGCCGTGAATACAGTCGAACACAATAATCTGTCCACCTGTAATCTCATATTTCACGCCATGAATAATGTCGAATACACTCGAATACAAAAATTTGTCTAGTTATAATCTCCTGTTTCACGCCTAGAATTTTTTGTTAATATATTTTAATGTATCTTGTTGTATTTCCGTGTATTTCATTGTATTCATTGTCTTTTTTTTCATTGTATTTCAATGTATCTCGCTGTATTCTATGTATTTCATTATATACATTATCTTTTTTTTCATTGTATTCGATGTATCCTGCTGTATTCTATGTATTTCATTGTATTCACTGTCTCGCTATTTTACATGAATGTATTCATATGTTTTTTTTAATTAATATAATTTATGTATTCATATTTATTATATAATTTCACTGAAGATTGCTATGTTTTTGGGGTGTTTTTCGGTTGAGAATCTTTTTTTATAACTGGAAATACAAAAATTGTGTGTTATAATTGAGTCTGTTGAGTTATACTAGGAGTCTATTATGTTAATTGATTCACTTTCCGTTTAAAAACAGTGCAATGCCCTGTTTCACGCCGTGAATACAGTCGAATACATAAATCTGTCCAGCTGTAATCCCATATTTTCACCATGAATACAGTCGAATACACTCGAATACAAAAATCTGTATAGCTGTAATCTTCTGTTTCACGCCTAGAAATGCTACTGTATTCATGAATAAAGTAGCTTAAATACATCGAATACACTCTAAAAAATCTGAAAACGTAGCTATAGGAAGTAATATAGTAAATGGTAGCTACAACTAACTAATAACCACTAAACAATAGTGGTTTGTGAAAAACTCATGTGTTACTTGAATTATGTAAATTTCTAATATTTAGAATTTTAAAATCCATTAGGAATACCTTATATAAATTTATTTCCTTATTTGACCAACTTTTATATCCTTTAAAAGATTAAATTCTGCTTAAACCATATTACGTAAACTTGTAACTAGAATATAATATCTTAAAGTGTAGCTAAACTAATATATTTAAAACTTTGAAACATCTAAATTTTATTTTGTTTTCCTATAATTTTAAAAATTATCCTTATCATTAGGAAGTTTTGAAATCTCAAAGTTTGGCCGAGTCTATCCAAGATTGGAAACGGGAATGAGTTTAGGGCAGTCTTAATCTTTATTTGGGACCACTAAGAATCTAGGAAATTTTTTGGTCATGACAAAGCAGCCAAACGAGAAGAGAACATATACCAACAACATCCATTATAAAAAGATGTTAGGTGAGATATAACATAAGTATCTTATAACAAAATATGTCTACTTACAAATAATGTACAACTAATATAATTAAATTTATCATCTTTATAAGTTTAGAATATATTTAATGAGCTACTGTGCCAATGTAATAATAATATTTGTTCTCATCATTTAAGCAAATGTTACATTTACTTAATCTCAATTTTATATTCAAACAATTTATTTTTCTTGTGTGCGTATATATATAATATTGATTGACGCAAGCAACACATGTATGCTGAAATTAGTAACTATATAAAGGAACACGCCACTGGAGAAAAAATGCAACGGGGAATATTAATCACGCTCTAATTTTAACACAATATTAACAATGTTGGGGGATCAAAAGAGCTCAGGCTTATTTAAGTGACTTTTAAATCAAAATAGTTTTTAAATCGTAAGTTAGAAATTTTAACTTTTGGAATTGTCCGCCAATAATTAATGTTGTTTTATAAAGTCTTTAAGTCAACGGAACATATCCTTTCTATGTAAACGTCCAAGCAAAACCCAAACACGAAAAAAAGGGGAAAGACATAAATAACAATGATTAAACTACAGTTTGTCATTATGCTGCAAATTATCACAACGGATAGCTGTATTTGTAGTCTTGTTGTAAAGGGGTCTTTTTTCTTCAGAATCGTACCATAGCACAAGAAAACAAAGGAAAATGCTATTTGCAAATGAACAACTGATATTGTACGTGGATGTACTATGGGGACATACATGTATTGACGGGGTTCATATAAATCTGAAAAATCGAACCAAACTAAAAATCGGATCAAATCGATCAAAAAATTCGATACTTTTTAGGTTTGGTTTGGTTTTCGTTTTGAAATTTAAAGACCAATTAAATTTGGTTTGAGTTTGATTTTTATAAAAAAATAAACAAAAAAATTCGAACTAAACCGACTATAAAATTAGCTATTTAAATTTATTATTACATCTATATATATATGTATATTTTTATAGAGTATAAAGTTTCTAAATTTTTATGGTACATATTAGTCATTTGTATTTTTAGTCTAGTTCTTTGCTATTATAATAATCTAATTATTTACTTTACATTTTAGTTTGATTGGTAGTTTTCTTTTGCTAAGTACAAAAAATTATTTTTTGTTAAAAATAAATCGATTTTTAATTGATTAATTAAATTATTCATCACTATTTGATTCAATTATTATCAATATATATTGGTAAATGATAGATTTCTCAAAGATCAATTGGTCTGATAGTGTTACGTTGAAAATGTAGTCGCCGGAATATGTGTTTGGTAGTGTATTGGTTTGGTTTGGTTCCAATATGTGAAGAACCGGCTTATTTGGTTTGGTTTCTTTTAGGAAAAATCGATCCAAGTCGAACCATGAACACAACTCGATAAAAATTACTAACTCCTTATTCCCATAAAAGTTAGTTACTTTCGATTTGATTAGATCGCACGAAAAAAAGTGAGAGAAAATACCAACACATTACTTTATTTCTCTTCTTTAGTATAAATGGACAACCACAATATGCAAATGATATAGGAAAATAATTTTTTTTTTTTGGTCAACAGATGAAATTATATTAATTTAAAACGATAACATTACAAGGAGCTCGTTGCAATATATTACAAAAGGAATAATCAAAAAGGTGATTATTGGAGTGATCACTTTCATAAAAGTGGGCTAATAGATGATCATGCTCTTGATCTGTAAAATATGTGCCAAGTTCACGTGCATGCAACCTGTAGGACAAGTTGTCTGGCCTAGATATCTTCACAAGTCTTGGGTGCAACTCCCTGTTGGTCAGCCAAAAGTTGTGGTAGCAAAAGGGTTGGGGATTGGGTGAAGACTGTTGTTTGGTCATGCACGTTTGAAGTGGCGCCATTCTGAGCAAGCGTATGTGTAACGTAATTTTGCTCCCTGTATGTGTGGTTAATAGGAGGATTACCCAGTTGCTAGAGTAAGTACCTGCATTCCATTAACATGGATGAGTAGTGTAAATTGTATTTTTTAAGCATCGAGATTAGCTCTGTAGAATCCACGTTCACTTCTAATGGTATGAGTTGATGACGCCGAGATAATTGCAAACCCTGTAATAATGCATGTAATTCCATATAGGTGGAGCTACTTGTAGGTCGTGTGCCCATGAAGCCTAGTAAATAGTGTCCCATGGCATTTCGGAATACTCCGCTTATGCCATTTTTAGTTGGATGATTGCCTTTGGCGGCTCCGTCAGTGTTTAATTTAATTATATCTATAGGTGGGGGTTCCATTTGACATACATGTGTGTGGGTGCTAGTGATTGTGAATTTTGTTGGATAAGGTAGTGATATTCAACTGCTTGTGATAGCATATTCTGTGTTAAGGGAGAGGGTGGTGAGTGTAACGACCCGACCGGTCATTTTGTGTATCAGGATCCCCTTCCCCTAAATGTGACTTCCCGTAGAGGCTTATTATGATTTATGACTTGCGGGGAGGGGTGGTACGGGATTCGGAAGCGAATATAGGAACATTTGGTTCCTTAAGGTTGACCTTTAAGGCCAAGTTTGACTTCGGTCAACATTTTGAGTAAACGACCTCGGAATCGAGTTTCAATGGTTCTGGTAGCTTCGTATGTTGATTTTGGTCTTGGGTGTATGTTTGGAATAGGTTTTGGATGACCCGGGGGCGTTTCGGCGCCCAATATCGAAATTAGAGTTTCCTTAAGTTTGAAATTTGGTTTGGAATGTGTTTTGGTGTTATCGAGGTCCGAACAGAATTCTGAGACCGGGAATAGTTTCTTTATGTCATTTATGACTTGCCTGTAAAATTTGGTGTCATTCCGAGTAGTATAGGTCGGTTCGGCGCATTGTTAGCAAATTCAAGAAACTTAAAGTTCCTAAGTTTGATTCCAGGGGTTTTGAGGTGTGATTTTGAGTTTTAGCGTTGTTTTGGGTGTTCTGGAGGCTCGAGTGAGTCCGTATTATGATTTGGGACTTGTTGGTATATTTGGACGGGGGCTCGGGTTGTCCCAGGTGCCTCTCGGGCACAAAACGAGGCTAAAAACTAGATGAAGCAATTGTTGGTGCACCTGATTTGGTGTGACCGCAGGTGCGGTCGCCAAGTCACAGGTGCGAGACCGCTCCTGCGGTCCCAGCCTCGCAGGTGCGACCCCAGGTGGCTGCCCAGTTCTCGCAGGTGCGGGCCTTCCTCGCAGGTGCGGACTCCTGCCCGCAAGTGCGAGCCCATGCCCTTGTCCCATTTTCCGCAGGTGCGAGCTATTGCTCGCAGGTGCGGTCCTCGAGCCGCAGGTGCGGAACTACTAAAGGCAGTGTGTTCTTTTAAACACGGGAAAGGTTCATTTTATCCATTTTTCTTCCTCCATTGTCGACTTATGGAGCTTGGGAAATGGCCAATCTACCTAGCTGCTGAAAGGTAAGTGATTTCTACTCTAATATTAGTTTAATACATGGAATCCTAGGTAGATTAACCTCCTAATTAGTGAAAAATCATGGGTTAGAGTAAAAACCTAGGTTTTATGAAAATTGGGAGAATTACCAAGAAATTTGCCATGGAATCATACAAAAACTATATATTAATGATCCTTAGGTTATGGATAAGTGTTTCCTTCGAAAATTTCCGAAATCCGAGCACGTGGGCCGGTGGTGTATTTTGAGATATTGCAAAGTAGGCTAAATTGGTTAACTAAATAGGGAAATTCCATACTTTTGAGCATAAATTGATGTATTTATGTAACATTTGGCTAGTTTCGAGTCCTTGGGTGACGAGTTTGGAATTCGGGCGTGTTCTTGACCCGCGGATTAGGTTCGACACAAGGTGAGTCTCCTTTCTAACCTTGTAAGAGGGAATTATCCCCATAGATGATTATAAATAATTGCATGTTCTTATTTGCGGGGGCTACGCACGCACGAAGTGATGAGAGTCCGTGCATAGCTACTACTATGTTATGTTGGGTAGTTCTAGGACTCACGAGCATGCTTATATGTGCCTTACATGTATTCCTAAACGCATTTTGAGTTGCTCATTATCCTTGAATTGGCATGAGAATATTAGGAAGTTGTGTTCCATATTATATTTCTTAAGTTCTTGCTTTAAAGTATAATCTATGTTAAGTCCTTAATATTGATAATTTTATGTATGTATGCGGCACCTGCGTCACATGTATGATTCGTGAGCGGAATAGCCCTACTATTATGTCAACCGCATCGCATGTTCGAGTCGCGAGCGAGGTAATAGATGCATCTATGGTTCGAGCCGTTCGACCCTCGGCAATGCACATTTATTTTCACGACGCTTCGGCCGTACGCTTTCAGCCTATTATGTGCTATGTGATTTACTGGGAATTTGTTGTAATTGTATAAACTGTTTCATGTGAAAAAGGGAATTTAGTACATTATATGCTAGGAAAATTTGACATGCAAAGGTAGTTACAACTATACTTGATATTTTATGTCTTTGTAATTTCTACGACTGTTATGCTTGCCTAGTTCCTATTAAATTATGTTATTTAAAAATGTTGACCCTAGTAAGTATCACGTCTACCTCTCGTCACTACTTCTTCGAGATTAGGCGGGATACTCACTGGGTACATATTTTTTTATGTACTCATGCTACGCTTCTGTACTTAATTGTAATGGCTCTGAGGCAGGTGCATCTGGGTATTCATCTGGCGCTCGTCCCTGACGTATAGTAGGCGTGGACTTCTCGGTGAGCTGCTTTATTTGACGCTTATCTCGGGAAGCACCCTGGAGTTCCTCTTTTCTTTTATTTTGTCTGTATTATTTCTTCAGACAGTAGGGCAAACTTGTACTTTCTTTTGGATACTAGTTTCTCTTAGATGCCCGAAGACCTGTGACGCCAGTTCCTGGCATGCCCACGTAGTGGATATTCTATTCTTTGGGGTTGTAATGATGGTGGTGATTACTATATTTATTGCTCACTTTGGTCGTTTAAGTCACTAATTTACTTTAAATTTATGCTTTTGAAAGAAAAGCCTCTTAAGTATGGTGAATTTCTTTATAAATTAAAAAAGGATCACTAGTAAATTAAAGTTGGCTTGCCTGACATCGAAGTTGGGCGCCATCGCGACCTAAATTGGGATTTGGGTCGTGACAACATGGTATCAGAGCTCTAGGTTCACGTAGGTCTCACAAGTCACGGGTAAACCTAATAGAGTCTCGCGGATCGATACGAAGACGTCTGTATTTACCTTCGGGAGGCTATAGGGTGTTAGGAAACCTCTCTTTATTCATGTTCTATCGTGCAGTTGATGGTTTACTAAATATTATTCTTCCATTCTCTCACAGATGGTGAGGACTCGCACGGCTGACGTTCCAGACCTGGGAGATGCCGCTACCCCTGCCGTACGAGGCCGTGGCAGAGGCCGGGGGAGGGCACCGGCCCGAGGTAGGTGACGAGGGCGTCCTAGAGCTGTTCCAGTAGCATACCCAGCGGATCCGGCAGAGGATCCTATCACAGAGGAGCAGGGCGAGGTGCCCCCAGCAGATCATGTCCAAGTAGACTTTATGACGGCGCCAGGCTTCCAGGAGGTCATATGTCGTATGATGAGATTTATGGACACTATGACACAGGCTGGTTTATTTCCAACAGATCCTGCCACATCTCAGGCAGGAGAGGGAGCCCAGACCCCTACTGCCCAGGCCGCAGGCCATGCAGTAGCAGTTTATTAGACCCCGGGTACACTACCCGTGGGTGGATCTCAGCCAGTAGCAGCAGCACCTGAGCTCAGACCAGCTGCGGACGGCGATCCGCAAAAGTTACTGGATAGATGGACCCGATTGCACCCTCCTATCTTCGGAGGTGAGAAGGGCGAGGATGCCCAGGACTTCATTGATAGGTGCAGGGACAGACTGCAAAACATGAGGATACTGGAGTCCTATGGAGTGGACTTCACTACTTTTCAGCTTGAGGGCAGGGCCCGTAGATGGTGGCAGTCCTATGTCCTGGGTAGACCGGCAGGTTCCCCTTCCATCACTTGGGAGCAGTTCACTCAGTTGTTCCTGGATAGGTATATCCCACCCTTCTAGAGGGAAGAGCTGCGATATCAGTTTGAGCAACTGGAGGAGGGATAGATGTCAGTGACAGACTACGAGGCCAGGTTTTATGAGTTGTCGCGTCATGCCCTTATGATACTTCCTACTGATGCTGAGAGAGTGCGGAGATTTGTAGCTGGGATGCACTTAGGTATTAGGGCCAACATGGCCCGAGAGGTGGAGATGGGGACTCCCTATCATCTTGTGGTCGAGATAGCTCGCCGGATTGAGGGTTATCGTTCGAGGGGCAGAGAGCAGAGTCAGCAGGATAAGAGAGCTAGATTTTCAGGAGATTTCAGAGGTGCCCCAGCCAGGGGTAGAGGTCAGTTCGGTAGAGGCCAACCTAGAAGACCTCCATATTTAGCTCCTCCACCACCTCCCCGTGGTGCTCTAGTGAGGCCTTATTTCAGTGCCATTCCATAGAGTTCCTACCGTCCACCAGCCATTCAGGGTTCCTCAGGCGGGTATTCCGGTCATCGGGGGTCTTCTAGTCCTTACTTTAATGCCATGCCGGAGGGTTCTCACCGCCCCCTAGCTATCTAGGGTCCTTCTTCAGGGCAGCAGGCCATGCCACCAGCTAGATGTTATGAGTGTGAGGATCCAGGCCATATGAGGAGGACTTGTCCCAGGCTTCAGGGCAAGGCCGTTCAGCAGAGCTATCAGCCTATATTTTCAGCACCCGGCAGTTCGACCACCAAGAGGTGGAGGGCAGACTGGTAGAGGTCGTTCCAGAGGTGGAGACCAGGCAGGGGGAGCTCTGTCAGCCGCTATTCATTCCAAAGGAGGTCAGTCATCCGGTGATCCAGCTAGTTTCTATAACATTCCGGCCCGATCAGATGCAGTGGCCTCAGATGTCGTTATCACAGGTACTATTTCAGTAGGTGGTAGAGATGCATCAGTGTTATTTGATCCAGGATCCACCTATTCATATGTGTCAGTCTAATTTGCTTGTTTCCTGGATGTTCCTCGCGAGTCCTTGGGTACTCCTATTTATGTGTCCACTTCCGTGGGCGATTCTGTGGTTTTAGACCGAATTTATCGGTCCTGTGTGATTTTATTTTGTAGGTTCGATACCAGAGCGGACCTTCTATTGCTCGACATGGTTGATTTTGAGGTTATTTTAGGCATGGATTGGTTATCTCCTTAGCATTTTGTGCTAGATTTCCATGCAAAGACAGTTACCTTAGCCATGCCCGAGTCGCCTAGGCTGGAGTGGAGAGGTTCCTCAGTTAGTGCAGCCAGCCGGGTTGTTTCATTCCTGAAGGCTCGACATATGGTTGAGAAGGGTTGTTTGGCCTATCTTGCTTATGTGCAGGACATCATCGCCGAGTCTCCGACGATTGATTCAGTGCCAGTGGTTCGAGAGTTTGCTGATGTATTTCCTTCAGACCTTCCAGGCATGCCTTTGGATCGTGATATTGATTTCTGCATTAATTTAGCTCCAGGCACCCAGCCTATATCTATTCCTCCGTACTGTATGGCTCCGAAAGAGTTGAAGGAGCAGCTTGAGGAGTTGTTAATAAGGGGTTTATCAGGCCGAGTGTATCGATGTGGGGTGCCCCAGTTTTATTGGTGAATAAGAAGGATGGGACTATGCGGATGTGTATTGACTACCGCCAGTTGCACAAGGTCACCATTAAGAACAAGTATCCCTTGCCGCACATCGATGATTTGTTTGACCAGTTGCAGGGTGCCCGGCTGTTTTCTAAGATTGATTCGAGATCGGGATATCATCAGTTGAGGATTCGGGCCTCAGATGTTCCGAAGACTGCTTTTCGTACGAGATATGGCCATTATGAGTTCCTGGTGATGTCCTTTGGCTTGACTAATGCCCCAGCAGCATTTATGGACTTGATGAACATGGTGTTCAGGCCGTACATTGATTCTTTTGTCATTGTCTTCATTGATGATATTCTGATTTACTCACATAGCCTGGGAGAGCACGAGCAGCATTTGAGAATGGTGTTCCAGACTTTGCAAGAACAAAAGCTATATGCTAAGTTCTCCAAGTGTGAGTTTTGGTTGGATTCCGTGAAGTTCTTGGGACATGTGGTATCCGGAGAAGGTATCAAGGTTGATCCTAAGAATATTGAGGCAGTTTAGAGTTGGCCACGTCCTACTTCAGCTACGGAGATCAGGAGTTTCTTGGGTCTAGCAAGCTACTACCACGATTTGTGGAGGGATTTTCACCCATTGCAGCCCCACTGACTAGATTGACTCAGAAGAATGCCCCGTTCCGATGGTCCGACGAGTGTGAGGCGAGCTTTCAGAAGCTCAAGACAGCATTAACCTCAGCACCAGTCATGGTATTGCCTTCCGGTTCTGGGATGTATAAAGTATATTGCGACGCTTCACGCATTGGCTTGGGGTGTGTGTTGATGCAGGAAAGGAGAGTTATTGCTTATGCTTCTCGCCAGCTGAAGGTTTATGAGAAGAATTATCATGTGCACGATTTGGAGTTGGCGGCGATTGTTCATGCTCTTAAGATTTGGAGGCACTATTTTTATGGGGTGTCCAGTGAGGTTTATACGGATCACCGCAGCTTACAACACTTGTTAAAATAGAGGGATCTTAACTTGAGGCAGCGCAGGTGGCTTGAGTTGCTGAAGGATTATGACATCACCATTATTTATCATCCGGGCAAGGTGAATGTGGTAGCAGATGCTTTGAGCAGGAAGGTAGAGATTATGGGTAGCTTGGCTTATATTTCAGCAGAGGAGAGACCTCTAGCCTTGGACATTCAGTCCTTGGCTAATCGCCTGGTGAGATTAGACCTTTCAGAGCCTCGCCTAGTTCTAGCACATGTGGTTTCTCAGTCTTCGTTATTGGGTGAAATTAAGGCTCGGCAATTTTATGATCCGTGCTTGGCAGAGCTTCGGGAGATAGTGGTTCTGGGTGGTGCCAAGGAGGTTACCATTGGAAAGTATGGCGTACTGAGACTTCAGGGCTGTTTATGTGTTCCTAAAGTTGATGGCCTGAGAGAGAGGATTCTAGAGGAGGCGCACAGTTCAAGGTACTCTGTTCATCCTGGTGCTACGAAGATGTATCATGATTTGAAACAATATTACTGGTGGAGGCGGATGAAGAAGGATAATGTGGAGTATGTGGCTAGGTGTCTTAATTTCCAGCAGGTTAAGTATGAGCACCAGAGGCCAGGAGGCCTACTTCAGCAGATGCCCATTCCCGAATGAAAGTGGGAGCGCATCACTATGGACTTCGTGGTTGGGTTACCTCGGACTTTGCGAAAGGTTGACTCGGTTTGGGTCATTGTGGATAGGTTGACCAAATTAGTGCATTTCATTCCAAAGGCTACTACATATACTTCTGAGAGGTTGGCATAGATCTACATTGGGAGATAGTCCGATTGCACGGTGTGCCGGTGTCCATTGTATCATATCGAGCTCCTCAGTTCACCTCGCACTTCTGGAGAGCATTGCATAGTGAGATGGGTACCCAGATAGATCTCAGCACAGCATTTCACCCTCAGACTGATGGTCAGTCGAAGCGTACAGTTCATATATTGGAGGACATGCTCATGGCATGTGTGATTGACTTCGGAGGTCAGTGCCAGTTCTTGCCTTTGGCTGAGTTTGCTTACAATAATAGTTATCAGTCCAGTATTGAGCCACCATTTGAGGATTTTTATGGTCGGCGATGTCGTTCTCCTATTGTGTGGTTCGAGCCTGGCGAGGCTAAGTTATATGGCACCGACCTAGTGAAGGATGCTTTGGAGAAAGTGAAGTTGATTCAAGAGAGGCTCCGCACAACACAGTCCAGACAGAAGAGTTACGCGGATTAGAAAGCGCGTGATGCATCATTTATGGAGGGAGATAAGGTCCTGTTGAAAGTCTCGCCGATGAAGGGTATTATGAGGTTCGGGAAGAAGAGCAAGTTGAGCCCAAGGTTTATAGGTCCCTTCGAGGTATTAGGCGAGTTGGGGAGGTTTCTTATGAGCTAGCTTTACCTCCCAGTTTGTCAGGATTTCATCCAGCTTTTCATGTATCCATGCTCCGGAGGTACCACGCCGACTTCTCTCACGTGGTTGATTTCAGCACTATTCAGTTGGATGAGAGGTTGGGCTACGAGGAGGAGCCAATTACTATTATTGATAGGCAGGATCGCCAGTTGAGGTCCAAGAGAGTTTCTGCTGTGAAGGTCTAGTGGAGGGGCCAACTAGTCGAGGAGGCGACCTGGGAGTCCGATTCTAGACCCGTTCGAGGACGAACGTTTGTTTAAGAGGTGGAGAATGTAACGACCTAACCGGTCATTTTGCGTATCAAGACCCCGTTCCCCTAAATGAGACTTCCTGTAGCGGCTTATTATGATTTATGACTTGCGGAGATGGATGGTTCGGGATTCGGAAGCGATTAGAGTGGTATAGGAATATTTGGTTCCTTAAGGTTGGCCTTTAAGGCCAAGTTTGATTTTGGTCAACATTTTGATTAAACGACCTCGAAATCGAGTTTCGACGGTTCCAGTAGCTTCGTATGTTGGTTTCGGACTTGGGTGTATGTTCGGAATGTGTTTTGGATGACCCAGGGGCGTTTCGGCGCCCAATATCGAAATTAGAGTTTCCTTAAGTTTGAAATTTGGTTTGGAACGTATTTTGGTGTTATCGAGATCCGAACGGAATTCCGAGACCAGGAATAGTTCCGTTATGTCATTTATGACTTGCCTGCAAAATTTGGTGTCATTCCGAGTAGCATAGGTCGGTTCGGCGCATTGTTAGCGAATTCAAGAAACTCAAAGTTCCTAAGTTTGATTCTAAGGGTTTTGAGGTGTGCTTTTGAGTTTTAGCATTTTTTTTGGGTGTTCCGGAGGCTCGAGCGAGTACGTATTATGATTTGGGACTTGTTGGTATATTTTGACGGGGGATCGGATGGGCCCAGGTGCCTCTCGGGCACCAAACGAGGCCAAACACCAGCTGAAGCAATTGTTGGTGCACCGAATCTGGTGTGACCGCAGGTGTGATCGCCCAGACGCAGGTGCGAGACCGCTCCTGCGGTCCCAGCCTCGTAGGTGCGAGCCCAGGTGGGCTGCCCAGTTCTCGCAGGTGCGAGCCTTCCCCGCAGGTGCGGACTCCTGCCCGCAGGTGCGGACTCCTGCCCTTGTCCCATTTTCCGCAGGTGCGAGCTATTGCTCGCAGGTGCGGTCCTTAAGCCGCAAGTGCGGAACTACTGAAGGCAGTGTGTTATTTTAAACACGGGAAAGGTTCATTTTATCCATTTTTCTTCCTCCATTATCGACTTAGGGAGCTTGGGAAAGGGCCAATCCACCTAGCTACTGAAAGGTAAGTGATTTCTACTCTAATATTAGTTTAATACATGAAATCCTAGGTAAATTAACCTCCTAATTAATGGAAATCATGGGTTAGAGTAAAAACTTAGGTTTTATGAAAATTGGGAAAATTACCAAGAAATTTGCCATGGAATCATACAAAAACTATATATTAATGATCCTTAGGTTATGGGTAAGTGTTTCCTTCGAATATTTCCGGAATCCGAGCACGTGGGCCCGGGGGTGTATTTTGAGATATTGCAAAGTAGGCTAAATTGGTTAACTAAATAGGGAAATTCAATACTTTTGAGCATAAATTGATGTATTTATGTAACATTTGGCTAGTTTCGAGTCCTTGGGTGACGAGTTTGGAGTTTCGGGCGCGTTCTTGACCCGGAGAGTAGGTTCGACACAAGGTGAGTCTCCTTTCTAACCTTGTAAGAGAGAATTGTCCCCATAGGTGATTATAAATAATTTCATGTTCTTATTTGTGGGGGATACGCACGCACGAAGTGACGAGAGTCCGTGCGTAGCTACTACTATGTTATGTTGGGTAGTTTTAGGATTGACGAGCATGCTTATATGTGCCTTACATGTATTCCTAAACGCATTTTGAGTTGATTATCATCCTTGAATTGGCATGAGAATATTAGGAAGTTGTGTTCTATATTATATTGCTTAAGTTCTTGCTTTAAAGTATAATCTATGTTAACTCCTTAATATTGATAATTTTATGTATGTATGTGGCACCCCCGTCACATGTATGATTCGTGAGCGGAATAGCCCTACTATTATGTCAACCGCATCGCATGTTCGATTAGCGAGCGGGGTAATTGATGCATCTATGGTTCGAGCCGTTCGACCTTCGGCAATGCATATTTATTTTCGCGACGCTTCGGCCGTACGCTTTCGGCCTATTATGTGCTATATGATTTACGGGGAATTTGTTGTAATTGTATAAACTGTTTCATGTGAAAAAGGGAATTTAGTACATTATATGCTAGGGATATTTGACATGTAAAGGTAATTACAACTATACTTGATATTTTATGTCTTTGTGATTTTTACGACTGTTATGCCTGTCTAGTTCCTATTAAATTATGTTATTTAAAAATGTTGACCCTAGTAAGTATCACGTCTACCTCTCGTCACTACTTCTTCGAGATTAGGCGGGATACTCATTGGGTACATATTTGATTATGTACTCATGCTACGCTTCTGTACTTAATTGTACAGGCTCTGAGGCAAGTGCATCTGGGTATTCATCTGGCGCTCCTCCCTGACGTATAGTGGGTGTGGACTTCTCGGTGAGCTGCTTTATTTGATGCTTATCTCGGGAAGCACCCTGTAGTTCCTCTTTTCTTTTATTATGTTTGTATTATTTCTTCAGACAGTAGGGCAAACTTGTACTTTCTTTTGGATACTAGTTTCTATTAGATGCCCGTAGACCTGTGACACCAGTTCCTGGCATGCCCACGTAGTGGATATTCTATTTTTTGGGTTGTAATGATGGTGGTGATTACATTATTAATTCTCACTTTGGTCGTTTAAGTCACTAATTTACTTCAAATTTATGCTTTTGAAAGAAAAACCTCTTAAGTATGGTGAATTGCTTTTTAAGTTAAAAAGGGATCACTAGTAAATTAAAGTTGGCTTGCCTGACATCAAAGTTGGGTCCATCGCTACCTAAATTGAGATTTGGGCCATGACAGTGAGTGTCGTTTAAAGAGGTAGTTATTTCGAAGCTTCCAAATATTCCATACTATGTGTGGAATTAGTATACGTGGGGGCAAGTGGAATGGTAGGCTGGGAGAGGCAGTGATTAATTGGTGTATGATTTGGATGGGTGGTGAAAGTAGGAGATCACAAGCATGTAAGGTATGCTCAAGCCCCAATTGAGACCATAAAGTGGATGTCTTAGGGCATTTGAAGAGAAGATGTGTAATTGTTTCTGCACTTTGAAGACAAAGGTTGCATGTATTGGATTAGGTGACATGAATATGGTGAAGGTAAGTAGCTGTGGCTAATCTTTGGTGTGAGATAGCCAAAGAAAATATAGTATTTTTGGTGGCAGGTGGAGTTTCCAAAGCCAATTGTGTGGGTAGGTTGTTGTGTGGTTTTCTAGTGTGTGATATAAGAATTTAACGGAGAATTGGCCACTGGTAGTCAGCCCCCAAATGAGCTGATCAAAGGAGTGGGGGTTAGTTAGGCTTGGATTATGAATTTGGTTGATCAATGAAAGGGTGGGTTCTGGGATGACAAATGGGAGTGAAGTGGTATCAATTAGATTGTTGAAGATGTGTTGGCTGACTATGGCAGTTATTTCATGAGAGGCTAGCGATCCCTCTATAGTGTTATGAAGGATAATATTAGGTCTGAGCCATAGATCGTTCCAGAAATGTATGTGTGTTCCTTTGGCAATATGACATACTATGCCGCGTTGGTAAAATTTTCAATCTAGCTGTACGGCTTTCCAGATAAGGGAGGTGTTATGGCTTTGGGTGATTTTTGTGTATTTAGTCAGTAATAGGGATGCGCACAGGGTGTTGGGACATTTAAATAGACGCCAAGATAAATTTTCTAGAAGTGCATTTTTTTAGTAGTTAAGTTTTGAATACCCAGACCACCTTGATGCTTAGGTTTTTGGACTACAGACCATTTAATCAAGTGTAGTTTCTTTTTATGCTGAGTGGTGCCCTAAGGAAAATTTCTTTGATAGTGGTTCATTTTGGAGATAACTTGGGCAGGTATTTTTATAAGTTGCATAACATGATTTGGGGGGGTGTTTAAGGTTGCTTTTATAAGGGTAGCACGTCCTGCCGTCGAAAGCATATTGATTTTCCATCCTAACAATTTGGCTTTAAAGTTGTCTAAGATGTATTGAAAATCTTGGGATGATGGTTTATGAACAAACAAGGGAAAGCCAAGTTATTTACCAAAAAGGACACCCTCCCTCATATTAAAGGAGCTTAGGACGAAGGATTTGTCCATTGGTGTGACATTCCGGGAGAAGTAAATTTTTGATTTAGTGAAGTTAATACTTGACCTGATTTTTTATTAAATTGGGTAAGGGTATCAATTATAGTATGGACACTAGAGGTGGTTATTTTGGAGGTAAGGGTAATATCATCCACAAAAAGGAGATGAGAGATTTGGGGTCTGTTGATTGAGAGTTTGATGGTTTTTCATTGTTGATAATCAACTAGTTGGTGAATTTGGAGTGAGAGTCTTTCCATGCATAGTATAAAAAGGTAAGGTGATAGAGGATCGCCTTGTCTGATTCCCCTTGAGGGGGAGAAGAATGGGGAAGGGTGACCATTGATCACAACTGAGATAGAGGAGGTGGTGATACAAGACATTATTAAGGAGATGATATTGTTAGGGAAGTTAAAGAAGTGTAATGTTTCTTTAATGAAGCCTCATTCCATTTTATCAAAGGCTTTTCCAAGGTCAAGTTTAATTAAAAAAAATTCTACTTGACCTTTCTTCTTGCAGAAGTAGTTTAGAATTTCTTGAACGATTATGGCATTATCTGAGGCTCTACACCCTTTTAAGAAGGCAGATTGCTCAGGGCTATATATTTTTGTTATGAAAGGTCTAATACGATGTACGGTAATTTTTGTGATTATTTTGTAAATAGTATTTCAAAGACCGATGGGGCGATATTGAGTGATGAGTGAAGGATGTTTGGCCTTAGGAATGAGGCATAAGTAGGTTTTTTTAATTTGATTTGTTATTTGGCAAGTAATAAATATCTCATTACAAAAAAATATTATTGATTGAGCAACTTGAGGCCAGTATGTTTGATAGAAAAGGGGTGTAGGCCGTCTGGCCCTGGTGATTTAAGGGGTTGGAAAGAACGTATGGCGTGATGTATTTCCTGAGGGGTTAATGGGCGTGTCAAGGTGATTTGATCTAGGGAAGTTAGTGTATGAAAATCAGGGTTAGGCTGCTTAATATTGGAGTGGGCATGGGATGTGGTGAATAAGGTGTGGTAATAATTATGGATCAAATTATTGACTAGGGGTTGGTCCGTAATCCAATTTCCTCCTATATCTTTAAGAGTTGTGATCCTATTCCTCCTTCGTCGTTGGAGAGTGGTGATGTGAAAATTTTTTGTATTGAAGTCACCTTGTAGAAGCCAATTGATTCTTGACTTTAATCGCCAAAAATCTTCTTCCAATCTAAGCAATTGATTAAATTCTTCTATGAGGTCTTTTTCTAGGATTTGAAGGAAATGACCAGTGGGGTAACTAGGGGTGATTGAAGACCATTGAGTCGAGCTAATAAGTTTTTCTGCCTTTTAGAAATATTGCCAAAAGTGTGTTGATTCCAGTTTTGGACATCTTTAGTGAATCGTTAATTGCTTGCAGCAAATGTTTATGAGGAGTCCAATGTTTGGTAATAAGAGAAGGGAAGGACGGGTGGGATGACCAAATGGTTTCAAAACGAAACATTTTTTTACGAGGAAAATTGTGTTTCAATTCTAGGAGTAACGGACAGTGGTCCGAATGGGTTCGTGGGAGGTGTTGTACATTGTCTTCTGGAAAGAGGTTGAGCCATTCATAATTACAAACAAATGTATCTAATCGTTCTAAAATTCTACTAGCGAGGCAGCGTTTGTTTGTCCATGTATATCTACTTCCTCTAAAGCCTAAGTCTAATAAATTACAATAATTAAGACATTGGATGAATTGGTCACATCGTGAGTTATTAATAGGGTTACCCCCATATTTTTCATTTGCACGAGTTATTTCATTAAAATCGCCCCCGATTAGCCAAGGCATATGGATATCATCATGCATGCTCATTAAATTAGCCCATAGCGAGGTACGCTCATGCAAGTCATTTTTGGCATATATAACTGAGAATAACCAAGTAGTAGGGTTAGGAGGTACCTGTACAATAGAGTGGATAGCTTCCGAGGTGACTTCGATTGATCAAGTTGGAGTATGTCATCATGCCATAGCAATGCGATACCACCTGAGTGTCCTTGTGTTGGGGCTTGCGCCATGTTTGTAAAACCAAACTCCTCCTTCAAGTGAGCATGGCAGTGGAGATGAGTTTCCAGTAGAGCCACTAGGGCAGGTTTGTGATAATTGAGTAGCGAACAAAAATTTCTCTTGAAGTCTTGGGACTGAGCTCCACGATAATTCCATATGATAAACTGCATTTGATTAATGTGGGGGGAGAGGTAAGGGTGGTGGAGTCTGTGGTGTCTCCACTTGTGGCACTGTTGTTCCCATTAATGAGGGGATCAAGACTAGCCATACTTTTCTACCTCTGGGTTGTTTGTTGGACGAAGATTGAGTGAACAACTGTGGAGTTTCGATGGGCACATGATGATTACCTTTCTTGCATATTGTTCTTTGAGGTTGTAGTATTTGTTGTTGTTGAGGAAGCATAAGATTGGCTAAGTTTCCCGTATGTCCGCCATTGTTGTTGTCACTTCGAGTTGCTCTATTTTGTCAAGTGCATTGGGATTGGCTAGTGGTGGGTGCACTGGAGTTGGTTGATAAGGTGTCGCTTGTTCATGCAGTGGAGAGGGAATATGAATGGTTGACCTTGGTTGTATCCATGGTACTAGAGAGTGAGGTGGGAGTTGTGGTGCATAGAATGGGAGCTCTGTGGGAGAGGTTTGATTGTAGTATAGAGGGGGAAGTGGGGTGTGGGTCTGGAAGTGTTGCAAGGACGAGGGAGGATACATGGCCCATAAGTATTGGTTGTAGAGTTCCACCCCTATCCTCATGCCTTCTGTTACTATCTAAGCAATATTGGTGGCGTTTTGGATCATGAGTATCACATCCTGACCTTCCACCTCCATCGTGAAGGTGAGTGCATGTTCCTCTAGGCTCATTTCTAGCCATGATTGAGGGTAAGCTTATGTGGGGGATATTGAGTGATGTAAAGAGGTGGCAGGTGACGAGGGGAATTGTTCCAAGGGTTGATGAGGTTGAGATTCATGGTTATGGGATGGTTGAGGAGCGGGGTGCTGGAATAAGAGAGTGTTATCCAGTGTTGGAGGTTTAATGGCAGGTGATTCATTGGAGTGTTGGTTAGTTATGTAATGGAGGTTACGTGTAGTAGGAGGAGAATTATTTGGTGTGGGAATTAATGGTGCATTGGCAAGCTTAGGGTTTATTGGAGTGGTCATTGGGTGTGGTTGATTAGACAGTGTAATTGATGATGGTTTACTGGTAGGGGTAATGTCACATGTAGGTGTTGCATGTGGCGTGGGAGATAGGTGTTGGGCTGAGTGAAGAGTGTGATTTTTGGGAATAGTCTGTTGAGTTGGTTGTGGGCTTAGGGAAGCAGATATGTTAGGGCCATCATGGGTTTGGTTAGTGGATTTTGTACAAATTGATGTTGGGGAGAGATGTGACAGAGAAGGTGAGGTGGCGTCCATGTCAGTAGTTGTAGCCACGTGGCTTGAGGTGGTAGGTGCTTGGGTTGACGTGGCAGGAGGAATGGATGCTTGGTGGCCTTTGTGATGAGCAGGCGTGTCCATGCCCATTTGGATTGGGCTTTGGATGGCATGGTCTGTTTGAGGAAAGGGTGTGGTGGTCTTGTAAGTGGGTAACGTTGGGCTCGTTGGAATTTTGACTGAGTCCATCATGGTAGTGTCCGTAATTTCCTCAATTATGAGTAATGTTTTATTATTAAAAAATTTAGGGGGGGGGGGGTATGCAAGTCTTTTCCGTTGGTGGAGGGAGCAGGGATTGGGAGTGGTTCATTAGAGTGCTTACCTGTAGAGTCCATGTGATTGTTTGCTAGTGGCTCAGCCGCCTTGACATTGATAGGGGAGTGGCTAAGTTCCAATAAGGAACTGCGGCGTTGTGATAGAGGACCTTTCCCGTGTGGCGGACTTTTGTTTTTTGATCGTGTGGGGAAAGTGACTGCTTTCCATTCGTGAGTAGAAGATGTAGGGGGCGCTGAAGGATTTTGTGTAGTAATTGTGTTGATGAGGGGTGTGGACAGTGTGGTATTTTGAGAAATTGTGGAAATGGGTGGGGTGGTGGAGGCAGTAGAAGATGGTGTATGGGTGCACAGGTTTTTGTTGTGGCATAAACGTTCACACAATGTGCATAACATGGTGAGGCCTTCATAAAGTATTTGTTGACGATGGGTGCCAATGAATATGTGAGTTTTTACCGGACATTCTAGAGGAACTTCAATACATATACGTGCATATCTACCTCTAGTGGTTGTCGATGTGCACGTATCTATTTTAAGGAGTGTCACAAGTTTGGAGCCAACCCGATGTAAAATCTCAAAGTCATAGAATTCAGTAAGCAGCTCCGGAAGACGAATCCATATGGTTGAGTAAGTAAGTTGTGCATTGGAGGCTATGAATTTGGGTTCACACTTACGCACAGATAGAAAATAGTTAAAATGAACCAGGGTCCTCCATGTAGCTCTTTGCTAATGTTTTCATCTTTTTGGAATTTAATAAGAAAAAAGTCGCAGCCTAGATCTATGAGGGGTATCTCTTTAACGGGTTGCCATAAGGAACAAAGTTTTGTTTTTAGAGTTTGGTGGCCAACTTTGCGTCCAAACACTTCTACTATTACCGATGATTTCCAAGGGGAGTAGAGACGATATTTGTCCTTGGATGTTAGAGGTATAAAGGATTCCAGTTGTTAATCATTTGTTGTTTCATCTGAGAGATCAATGTGTGAGGGTGTCGTGTGGCTGGTACTGGGTTAGTGAAGCAGTTGGTTTTGGGATAGAAGGGTGGTCTTGAAAGATGGTTTCGTATTCTGGGTGTTGGATGGTGGTGAATCAATGTGCATGGTGCTCAAATCTGGTAGTTCAGGTGGAGAATTAGTGGTTTGGTCCATGTTAAAGGATAATGGATTGTAGAGGATGATAGGTATACTTGGTGTTGTTCAGAGAGAAGGGAGACTATCTCTCTCTAACCCATCTATTGTTAAATTAGGAAAATAATTGGTGCAGTTCTAGTAGTGTTGTATGGCATTTTGTTTACAAATTAAAGTTCAATTATCACCTAAATTATTGCATGATTATTTCAACAATTTTATATTTAATAGTCAAAGAATAAAGAATAGTCAGGTCAGATAGGAACATCATTTGAGCTTTAATTTGAGAATAGAAATAGCAGTGCCACTTATCACAAGTAGCTCAGGGAAAAAGAAAAAAAGCCCTAGGAAAAAATGGAACTCTTAACAAATAAGTATATGAAATCGTTTTTCTAATTTATAGCCATATAACAATGTCTACTGATATATATATATATATATATATATATAGGGATATATATCTATATATATATAGGGTGTGTTTGGTATGAAGGAAAATATTTTCCGAAAAATATTTTTTAATTTTTTCATGTTTGGTTGGCTTAAATATTTTCCTCATGAACTCATTTTCTTCCAATTGGAGGAAAATGTTTTCCCTATCAAGACATGGAAAAACATTTTCCAAAACTCTTCTTCAACTTTCCCCACCCCTTCCCCATCCCCACCAACTCCCTCACACCTATTCCACCCCACCCTTAACCTATCCACCCTCCCCCAACCATGCCTTTCCCCACCCTAAATAAAAATATTATTAAGAATACTTTTTTTTCATGTTGTAGATAGAGTACTTTTTTTTTTCATTTCAACAAAATGAGTATTATTTTGTCATAATATAAAAAAGGTATTTTGTTTCATTTCAACAAAAAAAAAGTACTTTCTTTTCATGATGTAGAAAAAGTATTTTCTTTCATTTCAATAAAATGACGTAGAAAAAGTATTTTCTTTCATTTCAACTAAATGATGTAGTAAAAGTATTTTTGTTTATTTCAACAAAATGATGTAGTAAAAAGCATTTTCTTTCATTTCAACAAAATTAGTATTTTCTTTTCATGATATAAAAAAGTATTTTCTTTCATTTCAACAAAAAAATACTTTCTTTTATGATGTAGAAAAAGTATTTTCCTTCATTTCAACGAAATAATATAGTAAAAAGTATTTTTTTTCATTTCAACAAAATGAGTATTTTCTTTTCATGATGTAGAAAAAGTATTTTCTTTCACTTTAACGAAATGAATACTTTTTTTCATGTTGTAGAAAGAGTACTTTCATTTTTAACCAAAAAAATAGTATCTTCTTTTTAGTTATGTAGCACAAGTTTTCAGCATTGTTTTTGAGTGAAAAAGTAAAGCAACACATTTGTCCTTTTGAGTTTATGTGAATTTTTAAAAATTAATTAAATTTTTGAAGAAAATAAAGTCCTGAAAACGTTGTGTATTTAGGGTATGGGGGGAGGAGGGAGGGGGAGCACATGAAACAAGGGGATTTGGGGGAGGGGAGGTAAGAAAAGTAGTTTAAAAAAATATTTTTCTAAAAGCTATGTTTTACTCTCTAAACAAACACTAGAAAATATTCTCCGGAAAAGCTTTTCACTCACCACCAAACAAGGGAAAATAAATGATATAACCACTCATTTTCTAAGAAAATATTTTTCATGGAAAATATTTATTTATTTTTTTTGGTAATTAAATCTTTGTATTAACCATCAAAGAATATTTACAAAACAGTAGGTCGACTCAACCTATCTTCCTTACTGGACACTATCAAACTATCCTCCATCTAACTTTCTATCAACTATAACTTTTAATAATTACATTTAGCTAGCAAAACTTTTATATATCCCTCAGCTCTCATACTACGTACACATGCTATCTTTTTTGCAAGGATGTCCCATGTTGTAGCTGTTTTTCCAAAGACTCTTGAATTTTTCTCAATCCACAATGCATACACATATTCTGCAACTAACATTTTAAGTATTCTGGCTAGTTGCGATCTTCCTTTTGTCTTCTGCACTATCCATTCTTGCCACTCTGTCCAAGAAGTTAAACTAGTCTGCATTTGAATCCATCGCATGAGTCTGCACCATAATTCTCTGCCATATACACATTCTGCAAATATATGCTCCCTTGTTTCCAAAGCTTGGTTACAAAAACAACATATCTCATCTATTTGAATCTTTCATTTCTTCAGTCTGTCAGCAGTTTGAAGTCTATCATGCTTTAGTAACAACAGTATAAATACCGCTTTTGGCCTGGCTTGATTCTGATACATTAGCCCCTTCCATGCTATCTTTGGCATCTCTCATATCATCTTCTTATATACATGTCTGATCACTGTTTTTTGCTTGTCTTGGTTTCTATTGATACTTGCCACAGAGCTCCTTGCTTCGAATATCTTCCTTAGCATCCAAGAAGCCTGTTGAGGAACCCCCATAGTAACAAAAGACTGTTCTTTAATGTAATAACTATGAATCCATTTTATCCACAACTTGTCCTTCTTGTTTTCCAGCTCCCATGTAGATTTTGTTATTGCTGCTCTATTCCACAATGTCAAATTAACCAAATTCAGCCCCCTTGCAGCTTTACGTGAACACATCTTTTCCCAAGATACCAGGGCCTTTTTTGTAATCACATTCTCCCCTGACCAGACATAACTTCTACAATAGGCATCAATTGTCTTGATAACCTTGGTTGACATGATAAAAATATGAGCCAAGTAAGCTTGAATACCAAAGATAACATGCTGAACCAGTTGAATTCTGCCTGCATAGGACAATTTCTTTGTTGTCCAAGATGAGATTCTTGCCACTATTTTATCTATGAGTGACTGCCATTGCATGATTGTTAGTTTCTTAGAGTCAAGTGGTATGCCTAAGTATTTAAAAGGCAGTGACCCCTTACTATACCCCAGCTTCTCTTGTATCTCCTTCTGAGCTTCCACACTGACTCCTCCAAAATAGATAGAACTTTTTGCCAGATTAGCACTAAGTCCTGAAGCAGCTAAGAAAATCTTGAACCTGTCATGAATTAGACTTACTGAAGTTACATCTCCTCTTGCAAAGATTAGAAGGTCATCTGCAAAACTCAAATGAGTTAGGTCCATCCTTGCACACAAAGGAGGGAAATGATATGCTTTCTCCTATTTTAAAGTCTTTAAGTTCCTGCTGAGATACTCTATGGATTTGGCAAATAGAAAAGGTGACATAGGGTCCCCTTGCCTCAGTCCCCTAGCTGCATTAAAAGGTTTTTTTGTTTCACCATTTACAAGGATTGTATAATTTACTGTTGTCACACACTCCATGGTCCAGTTACTGAATTTAGTTGGGAAGCCCAGTTCTTCTAGCATTTGATGCAAGTATCTCCAATCCACAGTTTCATAAGATTTTTGAATATCCACTTTGATAAGGCACCTAGGAGAAATGTTCTTCTTAGAATAATCTTTGACTAGTTCATGAGCAAGTATCACATTATCAGCTACCTTTCTTCCAGGGATAAAACCAGCCTGTGTTTCTGATATGATGGATGCAATGACCTTCTGATCCTACTTGCTAAAACCTTAGCTATCAGTTTATATAATACAGTGCAGCAAGCTATTGGTCTGTATTCTCTTATGCTTGTGGGATTAGGAACTTTAGGTAGAATGGTAATGGCTGTACAATTCACTGCCCTATACAACTTCCCTGTGTTAAAAAATCTTTTGACTGCTTGACTAACTTCAGCTCCTATAATTGGCCATCCTTTCTTGAAAAATACTGCATTATAACCATCAACCCCTGGAGCTTTATCATTTCCAATAGCACATAGACCTTCATATATTTCTTGCTCATTAACTTCTTCAATCAATTGCATCTGTTGTCCATGATTAAGAACTGGCCCCTTCTTCATTGTTTGCTTGTTGACTGCAGGTAAATTCCCCATTGTTGTTCCCATCAGGCTTTGTAGAAGCTAATAATTTCTTCTTGATTTTGTTGTTGCTCAGTTATTTTGTTTCCAAAGCCATCTTGTAATTCTGTGATAGTTTTTCTCTGCCTTCTTTCCTTCATAACTGCTGAAAAATATTTAGTGTTTGCATCCCCCAGTCTTATCCATGTAGCTCGAGCCTTCTGTTGTAGTATACTTTCTTAAATTAATGACCATTTCTCCAAGTTCTCTAAGGTTTGCTTTTCTTCAACAGCTAATTCATCTGAGTAACCATTAGTTATCTGAACTTGAATATCCTGTAATGAACTCCTTGTTGCTTCCAGCTTTTCTTTGATGCCCTTAAATTCTCTATTGTTGAGTTGCTTCAATAGATATCTAAGAATCTTCAATTTCTGCCATATATTCTTCATAGGATCTTGATCATATTGTTGTCTCCATACATCTTCCACAAGTGACATGAAACTTGGATGATCTGCCTAAACATTAAAAATTTTGAAAGGGATCTTGCCACTTGGTACTTGTCTTCTTATAGGGATAACCATTGGAGCATGATCTGAAATAAATGGGAGCCTATAATCTATTTCCATATGCCCATATGATTGCATCCATTTATCATTCCCTAAGGCTCTATCAATCCTGCTATAAACTCTATCTGCTCCTTGTTGTTTGTTCGACCACGTATAGTAGTCTCCTTTCCATGCCAGTTCATTCAAATTCAAGGACTGTATACACTCATTAAAATCTTGTATTTCATTTCTTATGACCATTTTCCCACAAATTATATCTTGAATTGTTAAGACATAGTTGAAATCCCCCCATAAATGTTCTGAGGTGCATCAGTCTTTAGTTGTTGCCATAATGGTTTCCTTGCTTCAATAGTATTAAAGTCATACACTATTGTCATAAGACAGCTTATAGCATTCTGTCTGCCTACAACTCTACAATGAATTGTTTGAGCATACTTTCCTAAGACTGTAACCGACCATGCCCACGGGTCATAATACCTGAAACGAAGATGCTCGCGACTTCAAACCGCTGAACGACGCGCTAGGACTCAAAATGACTGGTCGGGTCGTTACATCTCCCCCACTTAAACCGACGTTCGTCCTCGAACGTGCTAAGAACTGCTCTGGAGCTTCTTGAAATCACTGTTTAACATCTCGAGCACCTGCCTGTGCTACCACAACCCAGTCGATCACAATAGCTTGATCAAATCGGATTTAGGCAGCTCCCATTTCGCCTGCCGCTACTACGGGAATCGCTTTTGCTTTCTTTTCCTCTGGCTACCGGAAGGCTGTATTCAAAATCTATGTCGGAATTGGCCAGTGCAAAGATAATCATTGATGCTAGGAGTTTGGATAAGATAGCGTCCACAGAGATGGTAGATCAGTTGGGGCTAGGGAAGTGATATAACTCTGAGGATCCCAAAGAATGCAGCTTCTCCCATTCAGTGCATAATCATAATTGTTGTGAACTTGCCAACCAGGTGCTACTAGCTGTGCAATCTGAGCTGCCTTTTCCCTTTTTACTCTAGTTTCCACTAACCCCAGTAACTTTATATTATTCTCCTTTATATAGATACCCAACTCCTTTTTTTTATACCTCTTGTTGGTACCCCTTATGTTCCATATCATCCAGGATATATCAAAGTTGAGGATGACCACCTATATTAGGTGGTTTCAAGGTTGCTATCACAGCTGTACTTGGATGTGATTGAGATCTCACTGGGTACATTATAGCCTTGGCATAAGTCATTGGAGTGTCATTACTCACTGCAATCATTTTCCCTTTATCTTCTTGCCTGCTTGCTTCTGCTTCTTCCTCTTCTTGCTGATGATCATCCTTTCTTTCTGTTAGCTTAGAAGTATTCACATCTTCCTTACTAATTTCTTCCACTTGTTTTTGACTCATTTCATCAGTTGTAGTCATTAGTCATTACTGGCACCTTTGTCCTCCATATTTGCTTCACTGATGGAGGCTTCCTTCTCTTGGGTTGGGGCATTTGTCTGTCATGTTCCTTTGGCTTTCTACTACAATTATGTACTGCTTTTAAGCATTTGTCACAGAATTCTGGTTTCCAATCAAACTCAATTACTTGCTCAAAAATCACACCTTCATCATTCATGACTGGAATACTTGTTGGCATAGGCTTAGTAACATTCACTTCTATTAGAATTCTAGCATAGAAATTCTTGTCTGTTTGGCAATACACTCATCTCAAACATAGGAATCCCTATTGTGCTAGCTATTCTGCTCAGTGAGTTCTCACTCCAGCAATTCATGGGTAATTTTGGAAACCTTACCCATAGAGGGATATCTGTCATGAATTCTGCTGCAAAATCAAAGTAAGGAGACCAGTGTTTCATTATCATTGGCCTATTATTCACTGTATAAGGCCCATCACACATAATTTCCTTCGTTTCTTCCAATGATTGAAATCTCACAATATAATACCCTTCATCATGATAAAACAAATATGGCATGGCAACTGTGTTCCACATCTGATTTATGTACCTTTTCATATGGTTATAGCCTGGTTTTTCCCCCAAAACATATACTATTAAGGCACTTTTCCATTTCATATTTTCCACCTCAATTTCCGACTTCTCTAGCTTAGCTACTAGATTTCCTTCTATAACTTCAGGCGTAATATAATTCAGTGTCATACCGTTTACTGCAGATCTATTGCCGGTAAGAACTTTAGCCCAAGTAGATTCAGTTGAATTTTTCCCCTTGTTCACCAATGGAACAGTAATTCCAGCTTATAACTTAGCTGTATTTTCCTGCTCTTTGCTCAATGGAACAGTAACTTCTCTAACTGCAGATGGTGTGATACTTCCTCGCAGATCAACATGCATAGGGATTGGGCTTTGGTTTGCTTGTTTCTGTTTAGCTGATCCTGAAGCTTCTCCATGGTAGATCTGTGTTTGAGAAACAGATCCAGTAGTCGCCTTCGATGGCCCAGAAATGGTTTCCATGAACTTTGTTGAGCTTCTTTCCATGGTGTTGAGCTTAGGTATTTTGTCATCTACACGAATTTGTTACTTTCTCGGACGTCCTCGAGCTTTCTTACTAGTCATGGCGAGAACGGCGCACATTTGCTTAAAATGCGCCGAGAGAACTTGGAGAAGAAAGCCTTAATCGTTTTCTAGCAACCCCACGGAAAACATTTTCTTTTGCACCAACACACCCATAGTTATTATATTTTTCAAAAGCTTGAATGAAAATTATGTCTTTATAGATTTGAAAAAAACAATTAAATGCACACACGAATTTTTTTAAACTTATTCATTTAAAAGCAAAATTCACAGATACGAAATTGTTTGCGAAAACTCAAACCTCAAATCAAATGCCACCCTGTCAATCATATCCTATTCTGTTTCTAATCTTGATGCCGATGTCATTTTTTATTTACCTTTTTGGTCGTTATTTGACAAGATAGTTTTGGCATGCGCATGGAAAGGAACATGGACTTTGGCTAGTCTTCCAAACATGAATGAAAACAAAGTACTTCTAGTTCTAGACAATGAAATTTTAAATAAATGTGAAAATGAGGGATCAATCAATTACTTTATAAAAAAGGAAATGCAAATAACTATATATGGAGACAGAGTAAGATATTATTGTCCTGCAAACCAATCCCGTAAAAAGATTTTTACTAAGAATAGAAATTGCTTCATCTGCTAAATTTTCCGAGTGCAAGCTAGGTGCACTGTATCCAAGCTGGAAGGACAAAATTAATGAACAGTACACCTTAACTATGTGTTTAATAGGATTCTGAATTTTGATACAAATACAACTAAAGAGCACAAGAAAAGGTGGTAGTACTAGATGAAAGAATACCATGAAGTTTATAGTAGAATGCTAAGTATATTTTTTTCATTTTTAATTAGAGATTTCGAGTTCGAATCTTGAATATGACATTGTTTTTTGTAGCGGACGCTTTGACCTCTAAAATATATAGAACTCCCCGTTGCAAATTAATTGGACCCTAAAACATAGATCAAATACAAGGTGGGAAAAAAAGTAATAGATGAAAGAATAAGACTTTTTTTTATTGCTTTTCCTTCTTTATCAATGGAAATGAAAGCACTTGATATATAAGGGTTATGTTATATATGCTCTCACTGTTACCCAACCTTAAATGGTACATTATCCATCATCCTTTTTTTGGTTCATAGTTATCTAAACTTCTGAAAGCAACCTCATGAAATCAACTCCTTCAAGTCGACCATTTATTGTGGTTCTCATAATAATGCCAGACAGTCTAAAATTCTTTAAAATAGGACAGCATCCCCCCTCCACCCCACTCTCACTGCTTCTTGGACTTGTGAGGGGGGGAGGGGGGTTGAGTACAGGGGGTAGGTATTTGCAAAGGCGGCATGCATATATGGAAAAGAGAAGTTAGTGGTTTGCAAAGATGATTCTTTTCAATTGTGGAAAAGGGCTTACCATATACCTAACAATGAAGAAGAGGATAGATGGATAATACTCCCTCTGTCTCACATTATGTGTCGTATTTTCTTTTACATGCATTTTAAGAAATATTAATTAGGAAAGGGATTAGATTATTATACCCTTATTTTGTCTTAAAATATAATTTCTCTTTACCGAATATTTATTCTATTTATGTGTTATCTCTATGTTCAAGAACAAATATTACTAAGGGTAAAAAAAAAAATCAATTTTGTCTTGAACTTCTAAGATGACAAATAATTTGAGATAACTATTTTTGATAACCATGACTATTTATTATGAGACGGGGGGAGTAATAATAAGCAAAAATAGAAAGAAGAGGGACAAATGGGCTCAATGGCTAAGGTTTTAAGGGAGGTCTTGTGAACAACATTAGCAAGTACAAGCAGTATTATCACCGAAGACTGTGCAAGTTTGATGGAATATTCTTCTACAATACTCGAGAACTCTTAAAGGAGGGAATGAGTCTTCATAGCCCTTTATAATATTGCAATTAAGAAAATGTCCTTTTTAGATCATATAATATCTCTCATATGTAACGTAGAAAGTACTTTATCCTTTAGTGGATCTAGTCACTGAAATCTGAATTAATCTCACCAGTAATTCATACCAAATGTGTAAATAATTTGAAAGAAGATAGACAAGGGCTCAATGGCTAGGGATTTAAGGGAGGTCTTGTTAACATCAATAGCAAGTACAATGCAAGCAGAAATACCAGCAAGAAGTGTGGTGGAAAGAATTAAGATTTAGTCTAATGAGATTTCAAGATTGAATCTTGTGAATGAATTTTTTAATATTAGGAAGCACTTTACCCTAAATTAATCAGATCAATGAATATCTTATAACAGAGGTGTAAAGGAAAAACAATGAAAGATGGACAAGTGGCTCTCAATGGCTAGGGTTTTAAGGGATCAAAGGTCTTGTTAGCATCAGTAGCAATGGTACAATTAGGTAATATATGCTACTCTAATATATAGTAGTTATATATTTGGCTTCAAACATAAAAAATTATCTCTACCACTATCTCTCAACTCACCATACACTAGGCACAAAGTCAAGCTGATGATGGAAGAGATATAAGGAGAATTGGAAAGAAAAAAAAAAGCTAAGTGGGGATTGAAAGAGTGTCCAAGGAGGCTTGGGGGGGGGGGGGGGGGGGGGAGCTGCTGTTTTAATTGTGTAAGAGATAGGTTTCTCTTTTTAGTGAAAGCGACATATATAGCTAGACTGAGAACCCTGGTCAAAAGTTGCTTTTGCCTTAACGTTTCTAAAGGCCTGACCTTTGAGAGGCCATCTTCTCCTCTCATTCCCTCGACCCTTACTGTTCATATACCCCCAAATCTGAGGTCTCATTTATCCACACTATGGTTTCTTACCGTTGTCTTCTTCTCTCAAATAATATTGCTTGTCGATCTTGGACTTGGCCACGTTTAACTTCAGCAACTAGGGTGACTCCATCTAGGGCGAATTCAACTAAACAAATTGCTTTCGACTCAAACTATATATGTAGTAAAAACACACTTATTGTGAACTTATTTAAAATCCTGGATTCGTCTCTATTTCAAGTTGCAATACTTTTCGGAATAAGAAGGGGGAAAAGGAGGCCGAAAACCCCATAGTTCTTCCTCTTTAGAGTTTACGCTATAAGGGGAGAAAGCTAACATGCAAGCTCTTAAGGTTTGATATTTTTTTTTTTGGTTCTTTCTTTTTGGAGAGGAAGAAGTGGTGATTGAAGACTTGAGCTAAGGAGTGAGAGATGAGGGTTTTTTGTCAAATATCTGTCAGTTGCTATCACGTGAACTGAAGGGGCACAATTAGAGAAATCAGTTGTAATAACTACAACAAGTACTAAGAGTGTCCCCTCCATTTTCTTTCTTTCCCCCAATTCCCTTTATTTCATACTTTTAAAGCTTAATTCCACAGCTAGAAAAAAGAAGCATTTCTTTTTCTTTAGAGGTATTTAGCAAAGATGGAAGGACAATATTACAGCTCTCTTTGTCTCTGTAGGTAACAAACCATTGCCTGTCTTTCTCAAGCTCCAGTATTTCCAGCTATCTTATATAGTAGTAATACTTAGAGTACTCCCACGAACAAATTATAGCCACTAGCTACATATATGTATATATTTTTGTAAAACCACACATTAATTTAGCTGTCATTCTCAACCAAAAAGCTATGTTATCATCAACATTTTGACAAATTACCTATAATTATCCTTCCCCTCTATCTCTCTCACTTTATTATAGATGCACTTAAAAAGCTATGTTGTCTCTCTCAAAAGTCTTAATTAACCTTGTTTTTGTATCTTGCTGCAGCTAGCTAGCTTATTAAATTGACAAACTCCGAAGATGTCGTTGTGGTTCTTTCAACTTCAACAAAAAAGCTAAGTGTAGTACTTATTGTGCTTGTATATCCGTCCTTCTCAAGCTCTAATCCCACTTCAAGCTAAATTAAAAATGTATCCGTCAAGCAACAGCTGTAATTACAACCCCAGTATTTCCTCCTCAAATAACTTATTTCACATTCCATCTCCTAATTCTATGCAATATGAACACGAACTTTTCCAATATTTTCATGACCATCATCTCCTTCAACCCCAACAACAACAACAACTGATCTTGACTACACCTGATCATTACATGGCAGCAGAAGATTCCAACAAAGATACAGTAATCAGTAGTACTATTAATCAACTGGAAGAAGATCCTGAAGAAGTTGAATTACAAGGCAACTGCAAGAACAAAAAACGTGACAATAGGAGAGTTGCTTCTTACAAGAAAGATAGACACAGCAAGATTAATACTGCTCACGGCCCTAGAGACCGAAGAATGAGACTTTCTCTAGATGTAGCTCGCAAATTTTTCAATTTGCAAGACTTGCTTGGATTCGATAAGGCCAGCAAAACTGTAGAGTGGTTGCTTACCAAGTCCAAATCTGCTGTTAATGAGCTCGTCCAAAGCATAAATAAAGAAAACTGCAGTACTGCTAATATTGGTGCAATTACTACATCCTCTACATCTGAGTGTGAAGTTGTATCAGGAATTGATGAATCTACAACCACAAATGATATTCAGAAGCAGCCAAATAGAAGTAAAGTAGGGAAGAAGAAGAAGGCAAATAAACTAGCTCGTAGAGCTTCATTTAATCCAGTGGCAAAGGAATCAAGGAAACAAGCTAGAGCGAGGGCAAAGGAGAGAACAAAAATAAAGAAAAGCTTTTTAAATACTGGTGATCAGTCTATGGCGGCTGATGATTTAAAACGATTAGGATGTTGGAGTCCTTTTGAAAGAGGTGAAGAATCAGGTATTCAAGGCTATAGTACTAATCATCAAGTAGAAGATCAACACACTACGCACCACGAGGAGCATCTTTTGGGGACTAAAGAGGATGTTGATGACTGTAATTTGGTGGTTACTGGCAACTGGAACCCATTTACTATCTTCAACAATCACCACAATACTGAAATTTCTCACCAGGTAGGTTTTATACTTGATTTAAATCCAGGATTTATTCTTTAACAGTTCAAGATTCTGATTAAAAAAAGGGCAGCCGGTGCACAAAACATCCCCGTTTTACCCTATTTATAGAATCTTTATGGTTATATATATATATATATGGTGTAAAAAAATTGTGGGTTCAATTGAACTATTGCTTGACTATTACATCAACCGATGACTATAACCACATAAGAAGAGAACTTGGAAAGATGACTGCCAGTTAAGCTTTAGAATTCTAAGCCAAATTCTTTTAGTATTTGGTTTTAAATATTCTCATCAGCTTTATATATTTACTTCTTCATTTTCGTTATATTTTTTCTTCCTGCAGCAACAATTTACAAACTTCCAGTTTTCTGGGAAGTTTTGGGAAGCTTAGGACAAGGAAGCTTCAATGAGCCACCTCTTTTTGATTAAATGCAACTCAACCAGAAGAAGGCTATTTGGTTCTCTTGGTAATGTAAAATAAATTTGTCTAGCTATTTCATTTTGCGTATTCTATGAATAATTACTTGTTTGTAAATAAACTGATCTTTTTTTTTCTTTTAACTCGTTCCAAAAATGTGATCAAAATTAATTTTGAACTTTAGTGGGGAACATGAACCGATAACTTGTTTGGTATCAATGTATAGTTAATTAGTTATATCGATATAATGTAATCAAATCACCTAAAAACACCAAAAAGAGAATAGTATTCATGTATGCTAATCACTAAAGATGGGATAATCGCCACTTGAAAGTTCCATTCTTTGATCATTTCCTGCTTAATCAATTTTACAAAATCTCCCAGTTTTTCTTTTTCAAATTAATCATAAAATTTGTTCCAATTGACTTTATATCAACATAGTGTTATCAACATTATGGGAACAAACTTTTTGTGACGAAGCAGCAAAATCACATAAACCACTACATGCATTTTGGTGTCTTATGGGTTCTATTTACATATTTCAGTTTTCTGCTATTATAGTAATTAAGATTCAACAATCTTATAGAAAACGTTCCAAAGATTTAATTTAACTTCTCTACACGTAGCATCTGCTTATATATAATTATGAGATTGACAGTACTCGATATATCATCAACGAGAATCATATAGTATGTTATTATTCGAGAACATGGAAACCGTCAACATCTGGGTCCATGTCACTCTTATAATTGAATTCAGTCCTTTATGTTACTTTGAATTCATGATTAATGCACACTACCTAGTTTACATGATTCTCTACTCTTATTTGCTTTTTCATTTGCAACTTCTCCTAACAAGTTGTAGCTGAAATCTAACGATGCATGAGAAACCGACTGTAATACATTTATTGATTAATTAAACATGTATTTAGCTTAAATATAGGAAGAGTGAAGCTGAGGTGAGACTAGATGGGAAATACCTAAATGCAAAAAATTCAAATATCTAGGCTTGTTAGCAGTGTGATAGATGAAGATTTTACGCATAAAATTAAAATAGCTAAGATGATTCAAATAGAGAAGTGTCACTAGAGTGCCATGTGATAAACGAATATATACCTGCCAAAGTAAAAAACATGTTTTATTGAACAAATTACAGATGTAAGACTAATATTATATGAGAGAATGTTTTGGCGTTTATAATCCAACATATCCAGAAAATGATTGTTGCATAAATACGAATGTTAGAATGGATGTACCAACATTCTCTTAAAAGCTATGTAGACCTAGCGAAAAAATAGGGTACAATGAAAAACAAATTATATTGGCCCTATCAATTACTAGTGAGAACAATTTTAGTCATACTAATAAGTTTACTTTAGGTTCAATTTTTACAATGCGTTCATTTGGACTTGTTAGAGATATATATGCCGTTCGAAAATAAAAAGAATCTTTAGCACTGGATCAACTATGATAGGTCTTGTAATATATGAACCGATCAGAGATATTTAAATGAAATAACATGAACAGTGAAGCTCATATAGCCGACCCAACTTTCTTGGGATTAAGGCATTCATGTTGTTATCGTATTTAGTTATAGGCATAAAGTAAAGTCTCTTATACAACATTAAGATTAACTTTATTGGTTGGTGTGCAATTAAAATGCCATATTGGTGGTTGAAAAATTGAAAAACTATATATATAAGTTGTAGTGACACTATTAATGATGTGAGGACTTTTGAAGAAAAAAAAAATATAGGTTTAGCATGCAGTAGATAATATCACACAATGTTAAGAGTATCTTTGAGCTGACTTAGCCCAACAACTAGTATAAGAGCCGAAAATTTGACAGGAGGAGTATGGAGACGACAGAATGTTGAAGTTGTTTTTAACTACTTTTACCATGCCAAAGGTAGCTTGGAGACTCACGCACACATGAAGAAGCTAGTTCTTGACTTGGGTGGCCGTAAAGGCATGGTAATGTAGGTGGTAAACAGTGAATCTCATTAAATATAATGATCCACATGGAACTTATAGTTTGAGACGGTGACATGTGAATCGTGATGATGGGTCACCTAAAATTAATTAGTTCGGGGGAGGACATTGTTAGATGTGCGAAAAAGTTAAAAATGCGCAAAGTGAACCAACATCACACAATATGAAGAATATCATTAGGATAGTTGAGGCCCAACATTAACTCAGCTTGAGCCATATATAGATGTTTCTCTTTAGACTAAGCCATCAAAATTAATTTCCATAATTTTTTAAGTCGCTGCAGTCCTTTTGTTTTCAGCAGAGTACTGTATCAACATCTGATGTAATTATCATAGTGTGGCTTTAGCTGATGTATGTGTTTTGTCTGGTGATGAATAAAAAAATTTCTTTCACAAAAAAAAAAAATTATTGTAGTGCTTAATTAGTTTCTTTACGACTCATCATCGTTTCCAGCATCATTACTATGATTCTGTTATATCCATTTACCTACTTATAGTACAACCTGGCAAGATGAGTGGCCAAGAGAGTCTAACTTTTAGTTAGTTCTGAGCTTTGGGAAATGACATTATGTTCTACTCGACCATAAAGATAGCAAATTCAACTCTTCATTTACGGCTCAAAAGTCAAAGAAGAGGATAATGTTGTAATATTATGGACGATTTACTAGGTTACATTCATCGTATTTGATCCTACTAATAAGAAGTCATATCTAAGAATTATAGTGGATTTTCCATTATTCCTAGACGGCATTTTCAGGTAGGAAACAAATATTAAGATATGTTGTTTACTTCAATTAAGATATGCTATCATTACATAATTTAGTTCCTACAAAAGCTAGTCTTTCTCAAACTAAGCTTCACTACCAAGTGATTAATATTGGTTTAACTATATATATCAGGATTACAAATAAGGCAGAAAAAACAAGAAACTCAAATCCATTGCTCAAACATTTTAAAATGAGAAAGACTAGTCAATTTATGAATATATATATATATATATATATATTCATAAATTG
>ML341570.1:0-10912 GCA_005239505.1 Nicotiana paniculata | reverse complement strand
TTGATCAACGACCAATGGGATCTAGAATTTCAACAAAACTATGTTAGGCATTTGGTGAGAACAAGTTCAGACCATCGACCTTTGCTCATGAAATGTCGGAATGACCAAGAAGAGGCTATCAAGTATTTTAAGTTCCTGAATTTTTGGGTACAACAACATGGATTTATCGAAATAGTTCAAGACTCATGGAGTACTCAGGTAGAAGGAAATTCTATGTGGAAATTAAAGACTAAGCCGCGAACTCTGGCCAGAAATCTCACTAAATGGTCTAGAGAAAACATAGGTGACATATACAAGCAGTTCAACAATTGGGAAGTCAAAGTACAACAATTTGAAGAGTTAGGTCTTCACCAGAACTCGGAGGAGAACAGAGAAGAGCTTATCAAAGCTCACGCAGAATATGTTAAATGGCTTGGTATAGAGGAGAATATTATAAGGAAAAAGTCTAAAGTTAAATGGTTTCAAGAGAAGGACTACAACAGCAACTACTTTCATAGCGTCCTCAGAGAAAGGAGAAGAAAACTTCACATTCACAAGATCTAAAACCATAGTAACAGATGGGTGCAAGGGGATGACAAGATAGGAAAGGAAGCTGTGAAACATTTCGAGAAACTTTTCAATCTCCAAGCTCCCACAATGAATAACTCAACCCTGAACTGCATTCCTAACATCATCTCTACTGAAGAGAATGAGTATCTGACAACTATCACAGAAATTGAAGAGATCAGAGAGGCAGTTTTCAGCCTCAGTCAACACAGTGCAGCTGGTCCAGATGGTTTCAATGGGGTCTTTTTCCAGACTTGTTGGGAAACCATCAAGGATGATATAGCTACCTTTGTCCATACCTTTTTTAATGGTCGCAACCTTACAAAATTCTATTCCCGCTCTTGCATTGTCTTAATTCCAAAGGTTGAGTCCCCTACCAACTTTTCAGAATTAAGGCCCATCAGCCTAACCAACTTTAGTACTAAAATCATTTCAAAAATCCGTGTGGGCAGGCTAAACACTCTTCTTCCAAAGTTGATCTCAGACAATCAAAGAGGCTTTCAGAAAGGTAGGTTTCTCACAGAGAATGTGATGCTAGCTCAAGAGATTATTCAAGGTATTGGCAAAGACAACAAAGGGGGTAATACAGTAATCAAGCTAGATATGGCCAAGACATACGACAGATTATCTTGGGTCTTTTTAGCTTTAGTCATGAGAAGGTTTGGATTTGTGGAATCTTGGATAGACATCATCTTGAGGTTGGTGTCAGATGCCTGGTATTCTACTGTTATTAATGGATTGAGAAGGGGGTTCTTTACATCATCACAAGGATTGAAGCAAGGAGACCCTCTGTCACCTTCCTTGTTTATCATAGCTGTAGAAGTATTGTCCAGATCCTTGAATAAGCTTCATTCTGATCCATATTTGACACCCTTTCACATGAATCAAAGATGCCCTCCAATCAACCATTTGGATTATGTGGATGATATTGGGATCTTCAGTGTTGGCAACACCAAATCATTCAGCTTGATCATGCAACAAGTAAGCAATTATGAGAGAGCCTCAGGGCAAAAGGTTAATGGCGACAAAAGCTTCTTTCTCACAGATCCGAAATCTAGAGCTCAAGGAGTCAACATGATGAGAACAACCATGGACTTCATGGAAAAAGGTTTTACCTTTAACTACTTAGGATTCCCCTTATATGTGGGCAGAAAAAAACTCTCTCATTTTGATCTAATGTGTACTAAAGTGGCTAAGTGATCGAATGGGTGGCAGGGCAGACTCCTTACTTGTGGGTGGGTGTAGAATTGTCCTTATTAAAAGCGTTCTCCAATATCTATCTATCTACATTCTTTCTACTATGAGTCCTCCAAAGGGCATCCTAAATTTGATTGAAAAGTATTTGGCTAGGTTCTTCTGGGGTACTTCAGCGGATAAAAAGAAGTATCATTTGAGTGCTTGGAGGATCTNTCTTCTGGGGTACTTCAACGGATAAAAAGAAGTATCATTGGAGTGCTTGGAGGATCCTGTGCCTACCCAAAGAAGAAGGTGGCATTGGCTTAAGATCTATGGAGGATATTAGTAATACTTTAGCCATGAAGAGGTGGTGGAGATTTAGAACTCAGAAAACTCAATGGGCAACCCATCTTAGAGCTAAATATTGCATCGGATCTCACCCTGTGACAAAAAAGTGGTCATCAGATAACTGTCATGCTTGGAAACATATGGCCCAAATCAGGGACAAAGTAGAAGAAAACATTATTTGGAACATTAATAAGGGAAATAACAGCTTCTTGTGGGATAACTGGTCAGGAAAAGGGGCATTAGAAATTTTTTTCCCAAATAGCAGAAAGAGTAAATATACTACTGTTATGGACTTCATTCAAGAGGGCAGCTGGAATATGAACAAACTTATCAACACTCTCAACGCACAGTTTGCTTTACACATCAGTGCTATAGATGTTGGAGATCAGAGTCAAGAAGACTACACATTATGGGAAGCCACTGTAGACGGCCAATATTACAACAAAAGCGCATGTCATGCAATTAGGAGTAGAAAACTGAAGAATACAGCTCTTCACAACATGTGGCTCAGTTGCATTCCCTTCAAAATCTCCTTCTTGGCCTGGAGACTATATCTTGGTAAGCTCCCTTTTGACGATGTTATTTCTAATTTTGGTAACCATGTTGTTTCCAGATTCAGGTGTTGCAACAATCCAAAGTAAGACTCAATGCAACATGTCTTCATAGAAGGAGAAGCGACGCAAAGACTATGGCAATCTTTTGGAGCCCCCCTGGGCATCAAACATGAAAACTTGAGCATTAGGAGAACTTTTACAAACTGGTGGGAAGCAAAGTCTAAGAACAACATTTATGAATTCATTCTTCGAGCAGTCCCTTTGGCCGTGTGTTGGGAAATATCAAAAATCTGGAGTGCGTGCAGGTATGGTGAACAGAATAAATTTCAAGTGAGAAGTATGGAAATGCACATAAACTGGACCATACAAGCGGCCCTTCAAATGGCTTTCCCAAGAATCAGTAAAATAGAGTCATGGCCGAGGCTTTGTGAAATGATTGAAAGATGGAGACCAACCTTCAGAGTGCTACAAATTAGTTGGAAGAAACCTTCTCCCAGAAAGATTAAAGTAAAACAGATGGACTCTATTTCAAGGAAACAAGTTAAGCAGGAATATGGGGAATAGCCAGAGATGAACAAGGAAAGTTGATCATGGCCTTCTCCCTACCTGTCCAGTGTAAGACTAATAACACTGATGAGGCTCTGGCTGCTAAAAAAAGGAATCCAATGGGCTGTCCGTCAAGGATACACCGGTATTGAATTGGAGTTGGACACACAGATTATTGCCAACATGTTGATACAAGGAAACAAAAACAATCTCAAACATAAGAAGCTCGTGCAAGATATCAGACATATTCTTACCCAAGTTGAGGTTAATATTGTTCACTACTACAGGGAAGGAAATTAAGTAGCCGATAGGCTTGCCAAAAACGCTGCTATTTCGAGCGAAAGTTCCGTCTTTTACTATTTCCAACACCTCCTAGGAAACGTACAAAGTCATTTTCAACTAGATATATGGCAATTGCCTAGCTTTAGGAAAAGGTACGACAAAGCTATTTTCTTTGTAAGTTGATTATTTTGTTAGTTGAACATGAGTGAGATGTAAATAGTTGTGACCCATCATGTCCCTCAAGTTTAGAAGGAGGTCAGGTCCATGTCCCCCTCCTACGTACGTTTTTTGGTTTATATAGACATGATAGGGGTCTCGCCAAACCCCCCAACACCATAGGATGTGAAAACCTGGGTGATTGGCGTAATTTTAAAAAAAAACCATACAAGGTACCAGATGGACATGATAGTAAGGTGTGTTAAAAGTGAGTAGTATTTTAAATAATTTAGGATAATTCTTAATTATGCGGGTGATTGATTAATTACCGGGTAACGGGACATTACCTAATTAATTAGTGGATAAAGATTTAAAATCCCCCAACCCCTACGTGACAAGCCACTTTCTAATCAAATTACTCTTAGCCATTTGAGATTAGGTGGCAACATAATAGGTTAGTTACAATACACTTCAATTCTAAGCCACCTAATATATTACTTCCAAGATACTTAAAAACTAAGACTTTCAACACAACAATTGAAGACATTCACTACAACACAAACAGAAGTTAACCTTTTCACTTTAGCCAATGTGATTCTTATTAATTTCCTTCCACTGTTGTTATTAAATGGTCAAACAAGGATTCTCGTCAACAACCTTCAATTTCAACAGGTTAGTATAAATTTCAATTTTGATCTTGGTATATCGTACAGTATACCAATCCAAACCTGATTAAAGCTTCAAGTATTTGGATCGGTTGGTAATTGTACTCTACAAGAATTGCATAAGCTCATGATTGCTTCCTTTAAAGTGTCAAAATAATTCGATATTAATTCCAAATTATCTGTCTCTTTTTGGATGCAAAATTAATTGGAATAGTACTTGGAAATACAATGCATCCTAGCTAGCTATATCCCAATTTGATTGATGAAGTCCAGTTCACATTCAATCATTCAAGTGTGGTGTCTGATCAAATCCTGTAACATTCATGCGTTATTTTCAAAGAATTAGGTTAGATAACACCACAATTATAAGATATGTATGTGATAAGTAAGTATCGGATGAATTTCCAAATGAATTCATATGAAATTTCATAACTCTACAGCAACGTGAGATACAATTCTAAGGAAGCACATACAATCTTTCTCAAGAATCTCATACGATTTTTCCCCTACTTCGGTCCGTCATTACATGTTGTCGCAATTGACGTATGTTAGGAGTGAATGATTTTAAAAGCAAAGTGTAAAAATCTGGAAATCAGAGTCAGTGAAATTATAAGTGAAAGTACTGCTCTGATGAACCAGTTTCATACACTTGAAACAAATTCCCTAGGGTTAAAATCTGAAAATCTAAAACTGAAACTAGGAACTAGTAAGAAGACAGCTGACACCTCTCAACTCACCTTAGAAGAAAATGTAGGTAAACTAAAAAATGAGTTGTATAGGAAGGATGAACAGATAAGAGTGTTGAAGGAGGAACTTGGTAAGGTCAAGCATGAACTAGACAGAACCTGTAAATGGAACAGATCCTCCGATGCTTTGACATGGCTATAGGAACATCACAGTAGCAATAGAAGAGGTCTTGGCTTTAGGAATCAGCTGCCTAAATGGGATCCTAAAAGAAAGTACCTCACCCTTCCTGAGAACAAAATATGTACCCATTGTGGTAAGACTGGTCACTATAAAAGCGAATGCAATGCAAAATAACAAACTAGTCAAAAGAATAAAAGTTTTGTTCAAGGGAAGGATTGGTTACCAAATTGGGCTAAAAAGAATTTAATTCATCATTTGGATTATATAAAGGGACCCAAACTAGTTTGGTTTCCTAAGAATAATCCCTGATTTCTTTTTGTAGGTTCAAGTGAAGGGGATCAGCCAAATATGGTACATGGATAGTGGCTGCTCAAAGCACATGACTGGCAACAAGGACCAGTTCCTTTCACTTGAGGACCTCAAAGAGGAAATGTCTCCTTTGGAAATAGAAAGAAAGGTTAAATCATTGAGGTTGGTAAGATATGTAAAATGACAATCATTCCATTGAGAATGTCTATTTGATAGACCGCTTGAAATATAGCCTAATCAGTGTCTAACAACTGTGTCATAGAGGTAACTTGGTAGCATTCACCTTTACAAAATGTTTTGTGATAAATCTTACCACTGACAAGATTTTTTTGCAGTGAAAAAGAGTGAACAATATATACATTATAGATCTGTCCACACTTTCATAAAATGCACTAACTTGCTTGAGTATGCTGGACAGTGATCCACTCCTTTGGCATAAGAGGCTCGGACATGCAAGTCTAAGTCAACTTAACAAATCAGTTTACAAGGACTTAGTGATAGGACTGCCTAACATTAAGTTCAAGGAATACAAAGTTGTGAGGCTTCTGCAAGGGGGAAGCAGGTAAGATCCTCCTTTAAAAGAAAGAAAGTGGTAAGTATCACCAGAACGATGGAACTGGTCCATATGGATCTTTGTGGTCCAATGAGAACATTAAGCAGAAGTGGCAAGAGATATGTGATGGTGCTTATTGATGATTACTCTAAATTTACCCGGGCACTATTTCAAACATCTAAAGATGAAGTATTTGACATTTTCACTTCTTTTGTTGGAAAAATTCAAAAATAATTAGGAAATCAACTTGCATTAATTAGGTCTGATCATGGCACTGAATTTGAAAATGCTAAGTTTGCTGAATTCTGTGATGTGCATGGCATAGATCATAATTTTTATGCTCCTAGAACTCCACAATAAAATGGAGTAGTTGAAAGAAAGAATAGGACACTTCAAGATATGGCTAGGACTATCTTTCTAGTAAATTACCCCATAATTTCTGGGCAGAAGCTGTTAATACTGCATGCTATATCATAAATAGGTGCATGACAAGACCCCTTGAAGAGAAGACTCTCTATGAGTTACCTAAAGGGAGAAATCTAAATATATCCCACCTTAGGGCATTTGGTTGCAAGTGCTTTGTGCACAACAATGGTAAAGACTCCGTAGGTAAGTTTGATCCCATAATTGATGAGGGAGTATTCTTGGGATATTCTTCACATAGTAAAGTTTATAAAGTTTATAACAAAAGAACAATGTGTGCTGAAGAAAGTGTACATGTAGTTTTTGATGAAACTAACATCTTTCTGAGAGACATGAACCAGATGATGAAGCAATTGGGCTAGCTATAAACTCACATGAGATCACAACCCAAAATGAAGCAACACTGGAGGAAGGAACAGGTGATGGAATTGGTTCATCCATCCCGGGCAACATGACAGGGGGAATAGAATAAAATAATTCCCAAACTTTGTTGGAATCTGTACCTGAACCTGTTCCACAGCAACAAGGCATTGAAGGAACATCACAGAGAACCAGTTGGTTGTGAAACCTTAAAGATATCAATGTTCTCACCCTATTGAGAACATTATCACTGATCCAACCTTTGGAATCAAAACCAGATCTTCTTTAAAGAATCTTTGTGCTTTTGATGCTTTCTTATCTCTTATTTAACCTAAAAATGTTGATGAGGCTTTGCAGGATGCAGACTGGGTAAATACAATGCAAGATGAACTCAACCAATTTGAAAGGAGTCAAGTTTGGCATCTGGTACCAAGACCCTTGGATAGATCAGTAATTGGCACTAAGTGGGTCTCCAGAGTTTGGCGAGTTTGCTTCCCGTGAGTGATTGTGAACTTTGCCATTTTTCTCGCGGCTATATAGGTTAGTCCGTTAATTTCTTCTCCACCGTTTATCACATTTACTGTCCTCTTTGGAGATGGAGGTTTTGGGGGCTCTTGCCCATTTCTCATGTAAGCTTGTTTGCCTTTCTCGCTGAACAATTATGTCAGATAACCCTGCTTCAATAAGTGTTCCACTTCGCCTTGTAATAATATGCAGTCTGATATTTTATGACCGTGATCATTGTGGAACTCGCACCAAAAATCTGGGTTTCTTCTATTTGGATTTGATCTCATTTCTTTTGGCCATCGTAACTTATCCCCCATGCCTCTTAAAACAGCAACCAACTCGGAGGTACTGACGTTAAAATTGTAACCCCCAATCCTTGTGTTTGTATTAACATCTCTGTTACGTTCACTTTGATCTTTTCTGAATCTCGACGATGACGAACCTGAATCTCTATCTGCAATCTATGATCATCCCACTCGTTCTTGGATTTGGAACGAGGCTCTCACCCCGAGGGTCCCATATAAGGTTCGTACCTATTTTTTCTTGACCTTTTCTCCGATTTTAATCGCCTTGAACCTATTTTTTCTTTGACTCTTGATTGAGCTACGATATCTTCTTTAATCCGCAACTTGGTACTGTACCTGTTATATATGTCATTCCATGTCGTGGCAGGGAATTCTTGTAGGCTCTCTTTAAGCCTCCTCATAGCTTCTGAACTTTTCATTTAAATTGCTTGCAAATGCCATGGCCGCCCCATTGTCAGGTACTCTTGGTAGCAGCATTCTTTCACGTTGGAATATGTCTACAAATTCTCGAAGAAATTTTGTATCTCCTTGCTTTACTTTAAATATATCTTCCATTCTCTTTTCAAGTTTTTGTGCACCCGAGTGTGCTTTTATAAATAGATATGCTAGCTCAGAAAAAGAGTAAATAGAATTTTCAGGTAAGAGAAAGTACCATGTTAGCGCTCCTTTGGTAAGAGTTTCCCCAAACTCATTGACCAGCACAGATTCAATCTCTTGCTTGGTTAAATAGTTTCCCTTTACTCCCATGGTGAACACAGTAACGTAGTCACGTGGATCGGTCGTCCCATCGTATTTCGGGATGTCGGGCATTTTGAAATTTTTGGGAATTAGTAATGGAGCTGCACTTGGTTTCTATGGTTGTTGCGAATATTTATCGATATCAACTTCTTTGATGATAGGTGGTACGCCGGTTATTTTCTCAATATGGTCATTTTGTTCTTTCACATGTTTCTGCAAGGTTAGTATTAAAGTTTGAAAATCAGAATTATTAGGTGTACCTGGTCTCCCATCATGTGATTCGTTGGGAGTTCCCCCGCTTCCAGAATTATCCAACTCTGAACGTGGAATTTTCACAGTTATAGTATTGTTTGGTGGAGGTGTGGGTGGCACAACTTGTAGTCCCCTCACGAATTCTTGGAGAGCATCATTCATGTACTCAGCAATTAACTGCTTCACAGCATCTTACTCGACATTTTATTCATTTCCATGTTGCTCACTGTTATGAGTAGTGGAACTTTCTGGTGATGCTTCTCTTGAAGCGTGTGGGGTTCCTTGAGGTGACGGAACTGGAGTTCTCTCCACCTTCTGGTTGTTTTTATTGACGTTCGACATGATTCAATCGAGAGAGTGTAATTTGTAAAGTAAGGGAAGATTAAAAGATTCCCGGTAAAGGAACCAATTTGTTTAACCAAAGAATAAGATTCTCAGTCAAAGCTAATTTTTAGAAGTAGTCGGGTTACTGATAATCAAGTAATTCAATATTCTCTCAAAAAAGAAACGACAAAGTAATCAATCGAAAGCACAAGAAATATTCCAATAATAACCAGAACGTTTATGTACAAGTGACATTTCTTTCCCTTATATAGTGACCTTCAAGTACAACGTTTATTCCCTTTAATGATTTAGTCATAATGAGCATTAATGTCATTAATGAAACGTTATAATTTGTAATTGTAACTATTTCGTGAAGATTCTTTAAAGTTTGTAATCATCCTAATTGCCTTGCTTGCTTGTAATCATAACTTCTTGATCACCAATTGAATACTATCTATGAATCTAGAATTGAACTCGAAAGTGGAAATTCTAGATTGCATATAGGATTGAGTAGAGCAAGTTCTTGAACCTAGGCGTCGAGGAATGGATTCACGGTTAGGATAGACATATACCTCATTGCCTTGCTTGGTTGAAATACAAGAACTATAAATGCATTCTTGTTTATTCTAACTCCATAAACATATAGGCGTTAGGTTAGCTTGAATAGGAAAGTAAGAAATCGACAGATTCTTATGAGAAATATTAACCTTGTCAACCAGTAAACTAGATAAATTAGTGAATAAATTCAATTGAAGAATACAATAGGATTGTTAGATAGACCATAAACCTAGATCGTTTTCATCATATTGATAATATAAAAAATTTTCCTTCCTTTGTTTAAAGTTCATTAGGCATTTTCTTTTTAATTTAATTACTTTAGCATCACTACTTTTATGTTTAATCCTTGTTTCGATAATTAGGATAATCTAATTTAGTTAATAGTTAATCAAAAGCCCTCGTGGGTTCGACATCCGACTTTTAGTTACTTTATTACTTGACGACCGCGTATACTTGCGTGTACGTTTGGCCGCAACAATTTTTTGGCGACGTTGTCTGGGACTTAAAAATTAGCTATTTTTCTAGATTAGACATTTATTCTTTTTATCTATGCATTTTTTTTGTATTAGTTTAGTTATTAATTTTTTTATTTATTTTAACATTGCATCTTGGAATGAAAATTATTTAAATGATGGTTATTCTTCTTTTGATGATCTTTGTCCATATTGTGGAGGACCCCACTAGTTTAAAAATTGTCAGAATGTTCCCGGGAGCGAGTTGTGCGCACAATCTCAATCCTTTCAGTGGAATATTTGTAATATGTGTGTTGGTCAATATGGACATTGCGGTGGTTGTCCTAATTCTTTTCATCCTTATCTAAGCCCTTATTATGATCTTTCTAATGTTGGTTTTGAGTTTGATAGGGGATTTGAAGTGCATGATATGCAACCTGATGCATATATTAGGGATATTCTGAGGCAAGTAGCGGGGCAACATAATGAACTCAAAAAAGATACGAAAAGAATGAGGGAAACAATCACAAGAATGAACGCTAATATGAAAGAATTGTTTTATTTTGTAGGATTTTGAGCATAGGGAGCAAATTCATAGAAAGTGTGCAAAAGTGAGTCATGTGGTTGGAACTACGTGTGGGGTGCCCTCACAAAAGATCATACCTGGGAGAAGTCTAAGTATCTTGTGTGCTGCTAATGCTTCGGCCTTTGGCCTACCAGGGAGTCTCTTTTACCCTCTTGTTATTTACTGTGTGCATTGAGGACATTGCAAAATTTTAAGTGTGGGGTGAGGAGATTGTTTGGATAATTTTTCATGCTATCCTAGGTTAGTTGTAGTATTCTTTCTTAGTGTAGTAGATTTATGTAAGGAAAAAAAATAATATTTAAAAAAAACAAAAAAAAAAAGTAAAAAATTTGGACTTTTCCTGACGATGGATTTTGTGGACAATGTTGGATCAAGAAGCTGAATAGTTTTGAAGATTGACAAATG